>JAQQSV010001910.1:0-42905 GCA_028646515.1 Pseudochirops corinnae
TTTCATGTATGTATTTTATTTAGATTTGAAGTAAAATCTGTTTTATTTTAAGGATTAACTCAGTTTCCCCATGTATAAATTGACAAGATGATTTATAATACCCCTTCCAGTTCTATGATCAAAATCATAGTCATCTTTTGAGAGGTCTACTTTTAGAATTTTGTTTCATTGTGTAACGTCAAAATCCTAAAACTAGGTCATGGCAGTATTAAAATGGTTTTGTTTTGTAGTGCTTGTACATTCTCATCCTTTTGGGGGAATAGCTACTGCTAGATCATCAGATCTTCCTTTGTTCAATTTTTGTTATTATTCTGGGAATGTACCTCAGTTTTCTGCCCCAGTAACAGCAGGAATCTCTTTGTTTGGTGTTTGATCAAGACCTAATTTTTCAGCTACCTCATGTTCAATGACATTAATTCCAGTTTCAGTAAAGCAGATTTTTTTTTCCACATCAGCCCACCTCTGATCTAGAAGCCACTAGGAGTTACAGTAGATAGAATGCTAGATCTTCAGTCAGGTAGACCTGAGTTCAAATCTAGTTTCAGACACTTGCCAGATGCATGACCCTGGACAATTTGTTTAACCTCTGTTTGTCTCAGTTCCCTAATCTATAAAATGGGGATAATACCACCAGCCCAAACTGTTGTGAGTATCAAATAAGATAATATTTATAAAGTGCTTTGTTATATCAATACTATTATTATTATATCTATAGACTTTTCTTTCTTTAACCTTGTTGTCAATCTAGGATATATGATGCTAAAGTGTTAACATATTTTTGCCCAAAAAAGCACCATGGTGTAGCTTGGGCTCAGGAAGACCCACTTTCAATTCTTGCTTCTTAGACATTAGCTAATTATTAAGAGACAGGTAGGTGATGCAGTGATAGAGTGCTGCGCCTCAACTCAGTAAGACCTGAATTCCAGTTGGACCTTAGAAACTTGCTAGCTGTGTGACACTAGGCAAATCACTTTGCCTCAGTTTCCTCAACTATAGAATGGGGATAATAACAGTACGTGCCTTGAAGGGTTGTTGTGAGCATCAAATGAAATAATATTCGTAAAGCACTTAGCACAGTGCCTAACATGGTATTATTATATTATTATTATTATATATATATATATAGGATAATACATATATATTATATATATTATTATACAAAAGCTTATTCCCTTCCTCTCTATTAGTTGTATGACCCTGAGCAAATTACTTAGTTTCTTTTTTTTCCCCTCAAATAGCTCAGTAGGATTCAGCTAACTAAATTATAGACAGACCAGAATTTCCTGACATTGATGAAATCATAGGTCCTGTCAGCAAATTTTTGCCTAGAGAATGTTCTCTTGTTTTCTAATTGAACAACTTCATTATTGTAACATTAGATTCTTATTTGTCTGTTTTCATATATTTCCTGGATCACCCCAATGTAGGGAGTGGCTTGATTATATTTAATTTCTATGTGTAGCAGTGGTAGGGAGAAGTGCTAAGCAGAATTGTTCAATCTCTCCTATTCAAACTATCTCCTTCCACCCCAACCCGCCCACTAGAGACTAGTTGCCTGAATGGGTTTCTCATCATATATTCCTTCTCTTCTCTGGGAAGTCATAACAAAGGATTTATAATTTTCTATTTTTAGAAATAACCCCCTCCAGCCTCCTTTTTTGCAGGGTACAAATGAACCAACTCAAAATTGTATATCCTTTAAGGGCTCGTGCTTGCAAGGTGAGAATGCAGTCAGCAGGGAGTTATATTTTCTCATCTCTTCAGGGGCAGACTTGGTAATTATAATTAAGTATTTAATTTGGGATTTTTTTAAAAGTTTTTTTATATTGGTTTTCTTCAATTACACTGTATAATTATTATGTATATTGATTTCCTTGTCCTGGTTACTATACACTGCCTCTTTTCATATGCATTATGTTTCTTCGTATTTTCCATATTCATCATTTCTTACAGTTATTCTACTATACTCATGTAACAAAGTTTGTTTAGTCATTGCTTAATCAAGGGCTACCTACCTTGTTTCTAGTCCTTTCCTACTACAAAATGAACTGCTTTAAATATTTTGGTATATATAGGGATTTGTTTTCTCAAACATTCATTCTCTTTGAGAAAAGTTTGATCTAGAACTAACCCTTAGCCCTAGTACATGATAATATGAAGAAGTTACAGGTATATGTATGTCACCCTTGAATGTTTCTAGAGCACATTCTTCACAACCATCCTATAAAACACTACAAATATTATAGAAACAAGTTCAGAAAGGATGAATGATGTAAACATAGTTACACAGATACTAAGTGTCAAGACATATATTAAAAGTCAAGTCAGTCAGTAAGTATTTATTAAGCATCTAGCAGTTCTCAACCTGTGGGTTATGTTCAATTTAAATACATCCTGCATATAAGATATTTACATTACAATTCATAACAGTAGCAAAATTACAGTTATGAAATAGCAATGAAAATAATTTTATGATTGGGGGTCCGCACAACATGAGGAACTGTATTAAAGGGTCGCGGCATTAGGAAGATTGAGAACCACTGGATGAGATACCAGGGACTGTGGTAAGCCCTGTGGTAAGTCTCTCCTCTGAAGGAGCTCACAGTATAATTGGAAGGCACCATGCAAACAACTATGTACAAACAAAATGTATACAGGATAAATTGGAGATAATCAACAGAGGGAAGGCATTAAGGGAGATTGAAAAAGTCATCCTGTAGAAGCTTTTAACTAAGACTTGTAGGAAGCCAGGGAAACCAGAAGAGGCAGAGATGAGGAGGGAGAGAGTTCCAGGTTTGAGGGACAGCCAGTAAAAATGCTCTGAGTCAAGAGATAGAGTGTTCCATCCAGAAGGTTTTTCAAGGGAATGCAACCACATATTTGGAGGACAATTCCAAAATTGTAAAAATTGTTTACAAAATTAAGAAAAGAAGGAATCATATAAATGCTTTCAAGGATACAAATATGATCCTGCTAACTAAAACAGAAAGACACAAAGCAAACCATAGACCAATATCTATAAGGAATATTGATGCAAAAAATATTAAACAAAACATCAGCACATAAAATAAAACCACAAAAATCATGAGTTTCCCTAAATACTATCAACAACATCCATAAGGGAGATATAGAAAGAGGAACTGCATTCAAAACAACTACAGAATGCATAAACTATTTGAAAGTCTACCTACCAAGACACATATAGGAAATTTTATAAATCCAACTATAAAATACGCTTTATAGAAATAAAGAACAGAGGTATATAACTGAAGAAATATTAATTGCTTGTACTTGGTCACAGCAATAATAAAAATTACAATATTGCCTAAATTATTTAATTGTTGAAATTACTTGAAGTTGGTTTAACAAAAAATTAGTCAATCAGTAGAATGGATTAGGCACACAACATACAGAAGAAAATGAACACAGAAGCAGAGTTTTCCAAAGGTTCAAAGACCCCAGCTACTAAGGTCACTAATATTAGAAAAATAATAACAACTAATAAATAACTCAATACTTGACAAAAACTTCTGGGGGCACTGTAAAATGATCAGACAGAAACTAGTTGTAAACCAGCATTTCACACCATACACTCATCTAAGCTCCAAATAAATACAACTTGGACATTAAAGGTAAAGATAATAAACATGTTAGAAAAGCAAGGGAAAAAATTACCTTTCAGATAACTCTGCCTAAGGGAAGAGATCATGGCTAAATAAAGGGTTAAGAGGATTATAGAAGATAAGATGAATAATTTTGATTACATAAAATTGAAAAGTTTTGCACAAACAAACTTAATGCAGTTAAAATAAAAGAAAACAGGTACCTGAGGAAGCTTTTGCAGAAAGTTCTTCT
This sequence comes from Pseudochirops corinnae, assembly GCA_028646515.1. Taxonomy (NCBI): domain Eukaryota; kingdom Metazoa; phylum Chordata; class Mammalia; order Diprotodontia; family Pseudocheiridae; genus Pseudochirops; species Pseudochirops corinnae. The sequence goes on from JAQQSV010001910.1 coordinate 3,856, forward strand.
GCTAAAGATTTCATATCTAAGACATACAAGGAACATATTCAAATATTTTGAAATGACAGCCATTCTCTAACAGATAACAGTCAAAGGAGATGAAGAGACTAGTCCCAAAGAAAAATCATTCAAATTAATCATAACCATGTAAAAAATAGTTCCAAATCACTAATAATTAGAGAAATGCATATTAAAACAATTCTGAAGCTCTACCTAAGGTATATCAAATTGGCAAAGATAAAAAAAGGAAAATTATAATTATCAATCATATAATTATAATAAAAACAAATTGTAAAATGGTAATACACTACTGGTGGAGCTATGAATTGGTCATCTTTAAACTGAGCATATTTTTTTGACCTAGTATTATCACTAGGCTTTTTAGGATCTCCCTGTGTTGTTCAGAGTAGAAGTTCAATGCCTACTCATGACCCTTATTACACTACTAATCAGCAGTGGGGTTTGACATGTTCTGTTTCCAACCTGGCTCAGTTCACCCCTCCACTGTCAACTTCACTGATGCTGGACTGAGCGTGGACACCCAATCAGCTTAGCCCACTGAAGGTCAGAACTCTCTAATTCAAAGAGATCCTCCATCCTCAGCCTCTTGGATTGCAAGATAATTAGGTATGGGTGACTATCATTCCCTGTCAACAACAGCACTACTAAGCTTATACCCACAAAGAGATTAAAGAAAAAGAGAAAAATCCATATGGGCAAAAAAAAAAAAAAAATTATACCTGTTTTATTTGTTGTAGCAAAAAAAAAAAAGGAAACTCAGGAGGTGCTTATCAATCAGGAAATGACTGAACAAGTTGTAGTACGTATATGAATGTAATTGAATGTTATCATACCATCAGAAATGATAAATTCGGAGAAACCTGGAAGGATGTATATGCCCTAATGCAAAATGAAGTGATCAGAACCAAAAGAACTATAAAATGACGACATTATAAAGAAAAAACAATTCTGAAAGACAAGAATTTGATGAGTAAAATTACCAACCATGACCCCAAAGGATCAATGATGAATCATTCTGCTTACCTCTTGACAGAAATGATGGCTTCAAGGTGCAGAATGAGATATGCATTTTTGGACATGGCCAGTATGAGGACTTGTTTTACTTAACTATGTATATTTGTAGAATTATTTTATTGTATTCTCTCTTCAATTTAGGATAGGGATTGAGGGCTAACAATAGTATTGCCACAAAAAAAAAAAAGAAAAGAAGAAAGATAGAGGTGATTGAAACATTTAAGAAAATGCACAGAAATTAACAGAAGGAAGTTCAGAAGTAAACACAGATGATCAGGACAGCTCTTAAAGTGACATTGAATTTATTATATATTTTAAAAGAAGAGTAAGCAATAACTAAAAAGATTCAATGTCATGAATAATTCTCATCTGATCTACTTTATATATGATAATGCTCATTTTATTTGGTGCTTGCTAATCAGGAAAATCAGTATGAGGTCTGGTTGGTCCACTTTTGTTGCAAATTATTTCTGCATCCTTGGCAACCTTTATTCAGTCTCGAGTTTAAGAGCTATACAAATCACAGTTCAACACATCTCTATTCAACCTGGATGTTATCAACCCATGAATCACCATAATAAATCCTTTTCATTTCTTGTTACAGAATGTGCCTTAGAAATACATTTGAATTGAAATAAAAATAGTTCTTATAAATAATTTTTGTTTTTTTCCTAGGCATAAGAGATTTGATTCAGGCTTCACTTGAAAATTATTTCAGTTATCAGTTCTCAACTTCATTTTCTCATAAAAATATAAAGTAGCTAAACATTATAACTGGCTTTTCTCCCACTTATGTACACAAATACTACTCCCTTTACATTTTGGAGCCAGTGTTGAAGAATGAAGACTATCTAGTTAACCATACCAGTATTATGCCTCTCACAAAAAATACTACACAATTTGTATACTAGCAAGGGAATTTAGCTCCATATAACTAATGTTTGTGTGCTTACTATGTGCAATGTATCTAAGCATTAGGGACATGAAAGTAAATGTCATGGCCCTAGTTCTTAGGAAGAGGGGATAAGACACCTATATAAATAAGTCTGTTATGAGATAGGCTATAATTAGAGCAAAAAAAAATTGTTCTAGACAATTATGAGCTATGAGGAGCAAAACCTCATCTTCTGCTGGGGTGGGAAGAATCAGAAGAGATTTCATGGAAGAGGTAGCACTTGAACTTGGCCTTGAAGAACAAGGAGGATTCAGCAGACAGTAATGTGAAGGGAATGTATTATAAGGCATGGAGAACTGCCAATATATAAGAATGGAATCAGATCACAAAACTTCAGCTCTCTATAGCCCATTTTGTCTGGAGCCAGAACAGATTTCATAAAGAGAAGTAAAAGAGAAAGAGGACTGGAAAGGTAAATCAGAGCCAAATTCTGGAGTGTAGAATGTCAGGATAAGGAGTTTGTGCTTTATCCTAGAGGCAATGGGCAACTCATGATCTGTGAGCAGGGTTTTTTGGTGTGAAGAAAATTAAAAGAAAGACTGAAAGCAAGGAGACTAGTTGAAAGGCTACAGCAATAGACCAGGCAAGGGATAATGGTAGTTACAGATTGTAACAGGAGGGAATAAATGGAGCAGTTAAGTTGTTAATGCTTTCCCTCAAATTACCCTGTATTTACAGGTTGTATCCTGCCCAACATAAAGTAAGCTCCTTGAGGGAAATGATTGTTTTAGCTTGTTTTTTCTTATCTCTGTTGTATAGCACAGAGCACATAATCTAGGTGCTTTAAAAATTGTTGAATTAAACTGAAGTATAGGTAAGACCTATTATGGATGCATTCGAATAGTTTAAAGGCTACAAATGCTAACTGTATGGCTATGATACAAATTCAACATATTTATCAGGCAAATTTTCTTTCTAACAGCATAACAAAAACATTAATTGCATCATTTGTCATACAAAGTTTATCTAGCTCTTTAGGGAATATTCCATCTTGAGAAATACATGGAACTGAAAACCCTGTGACTCTGCTATGAATAACACTTATGCTTCTGATTCAAAGACAGAAACATAGAATTTTAAAATTACAATGTCCCCTTAACAATTTTATCCCTACCTATCCATATTTAAAAAAAAACCATACATACATATCACTAAGTATGCTATCTTCTAATAAATGCCCTTCAACACTAACTAAAGTATCATGAGAAAATAGAAGCAACGCAAAAGGCTCTAACAAATTGGAAAGTGGCCAAATGATGAAGAAATGAGATGCTAGTTATACAAGTGCCTCACACCATCTTTCTCTTCCCTATACCCTAGACCTTCCATATTTCAGGGCAAGAGGAAAGGAATAAGCATTTATATAGTTCTTAATTGCCAGACACTGTGCTGAATGGTTTTTACAAATAACTTCTCATTTGACCTTCACAACAACCCTATGTAGTATGTACTATTAGTATCTCTATTTTGCAGAGGAAGAAACCAAGGCAAACAGAGGTGAAGTGACCTGCCCACAGTCACGCAGCTAGTGAGAGCCTGAGGCCAAATTAGGCTTCCTCTTTTTTACTTCAAGCCCAGCACTCAATCCAACTGTCTTTCGATAACTTGAGAGAACTTAAACTACTGAATTACATTAGAAAACTGACCTGCTCTAAATTACCACTCTACTCTTGTATTTATACTGATAACAAATTGTGTTATAGGTCAACTCTCTTTTATCTTTACCCTTCTTTTGAAAATGATTTTGCTCCTACACCATAGTGCCCCAACCGCAAACATGTTTCAGCTTTTCTACAGGCTATCCCTCATCCCTGGAATTGACTCCTCTCCCTCCTTACCTCTCCCTCTCAGAATCCCTCTTTCCTTTGTAATATGTCTTTGACAGAGGGCAACTCCTATACAAGCAGAAGAGGTATCCAAACGCTTACTAGGAGAAATGTGGTTTTAATCTAAAGGGAGTAGCACTCTCTAGCTCTCCATCCCTGCACTCCCTTTTAAATTTCTGAACATTGCAAGACTGAGAGAGACTGACTTACACTCATCCTGGGAAGCTTGAAATGGGCTTAATAGTATAGACGCAGGATAGGGAGATGGAGCTGGGAAGCAGAGTGGTGACAGGAGAGTTATGGACTGCTGTGGCAACTGGGACTGTGAACTAACAGTAGAGGCTAATAGCAGCCTGTCTTGGCCTCCCACTTCCTTCAGGAGTTTCTGCTACCCATATTGACTTGGAAGTTTGAGTGTCTCTATGAGGAAGTTCTACAAAGGTCTCTGTCTCTCTGTTTCTCTCTCTCTAACTCCCCTCCCACCTGCCTCCAAATATTCATTATTAAATATCTGTCATTTATTTTCTTACTATTTTTCCAAGATGTTTCCTTATATGGACTTTGTTCTTTTTCCATATAAATTTTTTTCAAGAAATGTGTATTTCCTGTACTATTGGTACTTTGCATTCAGAGAGAATAATCAGGGAAACCTTTCACTATTTGAATATGGAAAATGTAATTGGAGGAGAAATTTCCTTTCTAGCTTAGTGGCTAGGTGCCACCTAGAGGTATGATAAAGTGTTATCTTATCTCAACAATAATTCTATAAATTTCTAATAGATATAACTTTAAGCTAAACATGGAGTTGCTCTTCTGCTTCTAAGAGTAATAAACCTATTGGTTTAATACAAGTATGGCTAAATAAGTCCTTAATACCAAGGACAGGAAAAGGAATGGTGCCCTGACTGGTTAGGCAAAACAATCTACATTCAAGCAAGGAGTGAGAAAGAGGGGGTTACCAGAAGGGAAAGTCCTACCTCCAGCCACCTATGGGGTAGAGATAGGAGCAATCTGGGAGAATTTGACTTGCCCGGCTCTCATTAAAGAAATGGATAGGAAAGCACTTCTATCTCAGCCAGTCAGACAACCTTGCCCACTACGCTGGTCACACTTTTAAAGCTCAAATCCAGAAACTACCTCATATAGGAAGGAGGCTTTTCCTGATTCCTCCACCATTGCTAATGCTTCCCCTTGAAAATTACCTTGTATTTATTGTGCATATTTTCTGTGATAGGACAGGGACAGGGACAGGGACAGGAACAGACTTATAATTTATTAGCCTAGATGAGGTAACCCCTTCTGTGAATGCAGATCAATACCTTGTCTGCAACTTATAGTCTCAGAGAACATCCTAGAACACTGAAAGATTAAACAGCTTGCCTGCAGTAACACCACCAGTATGTGTCAGGGACAGAACTTGAACCCAGTCCTGGCTCTCTGTTCACTACACTTCTCTGTTCCTAAGTAAAGGAAGGATAATATGGCACCTAGGGTGGTCAGACGTCCTGATGCCTTGAACATTCTGGCCTTCTGGCCATGTGTGAAATCATTCATTTGGACCCTTGCTCTATTCCAATCGGTATTAATCAGTTTGACATTTTACATAAATCATACAGGGATAATTATATAGGATAGGTTCTTATAATAGGCTTTTATAATGGGCCTCAAACGTTAATGTAACATTTACTACTTGTTTACAACTTATGAAGCTCACTTGAACAACCCCAAGAATGCTGACAAAGATATCTCTAACTTGTTTTATTCAAATTCCATGTCCAAACCCAGCATGGGTGGGATGTCTTGAATCTTTAGAAAATCCACCAACTTATTTTTGAACCTCTGGAGTACTCTTTCCTGTCCAACCAACATGAGCAGGTGACCATCTTATGACCACTTAGTCAGTGGAAATGTCCCATGCTTCTCCCAACCCAAGATCCCATGCTGACATACCATTTCTAGCTGGTACATCATTTTTTGACCTTCGAAGCAAGGTCTATCAAGCAGTGAGATTCTGTACTTTGTGTAGCCCCTCTAGAGTGTTCAAGTATCAAATCTTGTATTAAGTCTTATAAAAATAAAGCCTTGAAAGAAGGGAGCAAGGAAGATCCGAGGTCCACTTTATTAGAAGGAACCAAGGACCCTTTAATAAAGTGCCAGTGGTTCAAAGCTCTGCCTCAGTGTTTTTTCTTACAGATTGAGCAGTTATAATCATGTGCTGCAAGGGAGCTCCCACTGACCTAGGGAGATTCAAAAATCAATTATCTTTAGACACTTGGAAACTAGAAACAGGTGTGAATGTGTTCTAAGTCTTTATGAACTGTTCCCTAAAAAATGTCAAACATTGTAAAATGTAGTTTGTTGAATTTACAGAACTTTATATTTAGATGTAACTGTGATCTCTAGGTCTATCAGTTGTGATAAGCTCAGACCATCCCTGCACTCTGTTAATTAGGAGATTGCATAAGAATGATGACGAATAAAATGTTTGGGATTCTTTACACAGCACTTGTTCAATCATGTCAAACTAGCAAAGATATTGGAGTGTTTTCCCATTTCCTTCTCTAGCTCACTTTACAGATGAGGAAACTGAGGAAAACAGATTTAAGTGACATGCCCAGGGTCACACAGCTAGTGTCTGAGGCCAGATTTGAACTCATGAAGAGGAATCTTCCTAACTCCAGGCCTGGTACTCCATCCACTGCACCATCTAGCTGCCTAGTACATAGCATGTAGGAGGCAACTAAGACCCTTTAATGGAAGACACTGGGGAAGAAACTTCAAAGAACATGTGAGCCTACTCTGGCCTACTGAGGACCCTAAAGAACTTTCCAGAATTGGACAAGTAGATAAATGTGCCAAATGCTCAACTGTTTTACTGAAAACAAAGGCTGTTTTAGATTAAAAGGAGAAATCACTTTAGATTAAAAGGAGAAATCACTTCCTCAGTTTGGAACTGTGAACTATAACTTCCTCTCTGGGGCTTTCATGGTAGGTGCTTAATTAAGGTTTGTTGACTTGACTTTAGGTGAGAGGCCCTCATGAAGTAGGCATCAGTCCAACCTTGGCCCTGGGAGCCCTCTTCTACTCTTGTAGAAAAACTGACTCTTCACCTTTGGTAGCTAGAGCACATGTAAAGGACTAAATAAGTCTCTGGCCCCCAGTTCTGGGTTTTGTAGTTGTTGTTCCGTTCTTTCCCTGAATATAATCGAGTGACGTCCATCATGAGAAGGACGTTCCTATGGGTTGGAGCAGTCACTCAAGCATAGGGAAGCAAGGGAAGCATTCTTTCCAGGACATTGTTAGGTCCCAGCATGGCAGGGCAATAGCAGCACCCACTGTAGCACTCCACCCCAGCACAGGGGAGCAGTGGTAGACCTTGGAACAGGGAGGCATAGCTATTTCCCACACAGGCAGGGACATTGCACCCAAAGGAATCAATGTTGTGCACTTGCTAAATCCTTTACATGCTATTGCTAAGTCAGCTTCCATTTGTTAACTGTTGGATGATCTCTGGGAATAGAGGATATTTAGGGAAGACTAGTATCTTTGTTATGGGGACTGCTTTCCACTTTTGGTGTCCATCTGATTCACTCAACTCTCGACTATGGCTCTAAGAAGCTGTAGCATGCGCAGCGACCATATCCTGGTAAGCTGTTTCAGCAGATGGGATAAACCATATTGAGGACAACCAAAGGGTCTCAAACCAATTGGTGAGTTAGGGGGGTGTCTAGCCCAGGCCTGTGAAGATGTCCACCCACCTGTGGAATGGGCAGACAAGAATGATTTGTTCCAAGAGCCATGAAGGGGGCAGAAGCAGGTTCTGTGGAGCACTTAGAGCTCGGTTAGACATCAAAGACACCAAGGTCATCCACTGCATCCTGAGCCATCTCCAGTCATCTTGACTTTGTCTTGCTACTGGACTCTGATGACTCTGAAAGAGAGTGAGGCTGACAACTTTAATCAACTCTTCCTCACTTAAATCCAATTTATGTGCAAGTCAAAAGACCTCATTCATGCTCATTCTACCATTTTTACTCACCTCATAGTCCTTCGGTGATGAAGCAACAGGGAAATGATGAAGCAACAGGGTGAATACAGTAGGAGCTGTATTCACAACCCTGCACATAGGTGGCCTAGGCCATAGGGTCAGCTTCTTGATGAACTGAAGCAGCATCAGGATTTGGCAGCTGCCTGGATATCTTAGCAGCCTTTTGTAAGGGCTACACTGCTTACCTTCTGGTGTGAAGAAAGGCGTAGAAAAGGTGCCCTTAAAAATTATCTGCCTCACCCAATGCTGGCTTGTTTGCCACAGTATGATCAAAACACAAAAAATGTACAAAAACTTGTGCAAAGATGATTCCCCTCACCATTGGTACATGGAATGTGGGCACACTTATGGGCAACATGAATTGTTGTGGTTGTTTGTTCTTATTTTCAAAGAGGACTATGCTCAGAATTATTTTAAACAACATGAATTGCAATAGACCTGAAAGATGAACATCTTTGGTTGTCAGAGAACTCATCCAGTATTGCATCCAAATAGCAGTCCTGAGTGAAACAAGAATGGCAGATGAAAACCAGCTTATTGAAGTTGGAGATGGATACACGTTTTTCTGGAGTGGTCACAGTGATAGGGAATTCTATGAAGTTGGTGCAGGTTTTGCAACCAAAACTAATCTAGTCCACAAGCTTGTACGCCTATCAAAAAGAGTGAATGACAGATTCATGACAACATAATTTCCCCTTGCAAGACAGTGACATGGCACCATTACCAGTGCATATGTTATCACTGTGACAAATACTGATGAGATCAAAGAAAAATTTTCTGAAGACCTAGAGACCCTCATCATCAATGTACCAAAAAAGGACAAGCTTCTCATTCTGGGTGAATATAAAGCCAGAGTAGGCATAGATTATCACATGGCAGGGAGTCCTTGGGGGGAATGGAATGGAAACAGCTACAGCAATGGTCACTTACTGTTGAAGACTTGTGCATCTCATGACCTCATCACCAACACTGTCTTCCATTTACCTAAACATAATAAAACTTTGTGTATGCACCCTCACAGCAAATTCTGGAATTTAATAGACTGTGTCATCCTGAGGAGAAAAAGGACATGAAAGTGATGAAGAGGATATGTGGCACAGGCATAGGACAATTATAGATTTATCCTCCCCAAGCTAAATATTTGCTTTCAACAAGAGTGGTGTCCCCAAGGCAAAAGGATTGCCAAAAGACTTAATGTCAACAGATTAGAGCCCTTCTCCCAACATGAACAGTTTATTTCTAAGTTGGAGGGAAAGTAAAGCCAACACATAATTGGCAACAGGGGAGCAGAAGGAGTGGGCAAATTTTAGAAATTTGATGTATAGCACCACATTTGCTCATCTGGACCAGAACACTCTCAAACCTCAAGATTGGTTTGACAAAATGATGGGAAAATTCAGAAGCTGATAAATGAAAAATGAGAACTCTACAGGGTTTACCAGGAGGGCAGTTCATCTCTAAGAAGGCAGCTTTTAATAGCTTCAAAAGTAAAGTGCAAATGAAGCTCAGAGAGATGCAGGGCTTTGACCTCACTAAGAAGACAGATGAAGTTCAGTCGTACATTGTTAGAAACAACCCAAAGAGTTTCTATGATGTCCTGAAGGCTATTGATGGGCCAAAGACTTATGGTGCATCTCAGCTACTCAGCACTAATGGAGTCACACTGATCAGTGATAAGGACATGATCCTGGAGAGGTGAGCTGAACATTTCCATAGTGTTCACAACAGACCATTTATCAAGCAATGCTAAAAACATTGATCCTCAGGTTGAAATCAATCTCTCTCTACTCAAACTTCATTAGGCAATTCTCATGTGGCAAAGCACCTTGCACTGATTCTATTTCAGCTGAAATTCAGCTGAAAAGGCAGGGATTCCACTACTCATAGAAGATGACTGAAGTCTTCCAGGTTATATGGCAAGAGAAGGTTATCCTGCAGTTCAAGGATACCTCCATTGTCCATCTCTATAAAGGAAAAAAGAAATAGTTTTTTCTTTGGTAATAATCACAGTGTTGGGGGGGGGGGGAGCAGAAGGGGAGAGGTCTCTTTCTTAGTCGTTGCCAGAAAAATTCTTGCTAGAATCCTTCTTCATCTGTGCAAGAGCCAATGTGGCTTCAGAAAGGGCTGAGGAGCATTCAATATGGTATTTGATGCTTGACAACTCCAGGAGAAATGTCAGGAACAGAACAAAGAGGTCTATACACAAGGTTTATTGATTTTTAAAAAAGACCTAATGTGAGGAATGATTAATTTGGACCCCTACTCTATTCTAATAATATTAATCAGATTGATATTTTGCATAAAATATGTAAGTATAGCTAGATAAGATCTTATTGTAGATAAGATCTTTATAAAAGCCCCAAATTTTAATCCGAAGTTCACCACTTGTTCGTTTGTCTTTTGAAGGAGGGAGGGCAGGGCAATTTAGGTTAAGTGACTTGCCCAAGGTCACACGGCTAGTAAGTGTTAGGTGTCTGAGGTCACATTTGAACTCAGGTCCTCCTGACTCCAGGGCCAGTGCTCTATTCACTGTGCCACTTAGCCACCCCTCACCACTTGTTTATCAGTTATGAAGCTCACTTTTGCTTGCCCATCTTATGACCATTTAGTCAGTGGGGATGTTCCATGCTTTGCCCAACCTGTGACTCCCTTGCTAATACATCATTTTTGACAAGGTCCATCAACCAAGGAGATTTTGTATTTTACTATATCGCTTTTGCATATTTGGGTATCAAACCCTAAAAATCAGGGACCAGGGGCATCTCAGATTGTGAGGGATTCAGTAGAGGGACCCATGGACCCTTTAAAAATTGCTGTTGCCTTGGAACTCTGCCTCAGCGGCTTTTCTTGCAGATTGGACAATTTTAGGCCCCACATTTTTTGGCAACCCCAGACGGGATAGTAATGCCTGGAATCCTACCTCCCAAAAGAGAGTGCACACCTGGGCAAATTTTAACTGTTGGTTCCCCCATGGACACAGGCCTTGGGAAACTGAACTCCCTTTGTTCCTTACCCTAAATTCTTTTTCTTTAAAAAAGGTCCTCAATTGGGTTAAGAGGGAGCGTTTGAATAACTAATCTGTCCAAATTTATAAGCTTTGAAGCACTCAAATTCTATTTTTATAAAAATTAAATGACCATAATTATCATTTTAACTTTTTAAACATAGGCTGGGTTGTTTTTTTTTTTCACGTTCCCTCCATTTTTTTTTTTCATTTTGTTAAGACTAGGGAGATTTAGCAGCAAAACTGCTAATTCCTCACTTTTAGCCAGTCAGAAAACTTCCTTTTGGCAAAATCCAAACAGGATTTTTTTTTTTTTTTGGCCTTTTAAAGAATAGTTTTCAACAAGGAATAATTAAATCATTTTTGTCATTAGTAGAGCAATCCCTCAAAGTGATTGAGGGGGAACTTGTTAAGCTATCAAGGCATATGACCATCCTGGGAACAATGCCACCCTTTTCCAACCCAAGAAGAAAGCTCTTTTTAGTTTTACAGAGATGAGGAAAAGAGAGAGCTGTTAAGCTGTGTAATGTCTGGTTTGAGATTACAAAGTGTTTAGGGGGCTGCTTTGGCCAAAGTATAGAACTTTTGATTACCCTCTGGAAGTTACAAGCAATCTCTGAAAACTAGGGAAACTTGGTTTGGGCTATCTTCACAACATTTAAAATTTTTTAGTTTTACTTAGTCTTAATTTTTCCTGCTGTGAATATGCCTTGGCAAAAAGTCTGGAGCAATGGAACTCCAACCAGCTCTATTAGGGACTTGTTCTAAATACAAAATGCACTTTAAATGAGTGAACCTACATGGCAAATTAAGCAAAAGCAATTTTATATTGTTCCTAAATTACTTTTTTGGGGTGAGATTATAAAAGCATTGACATAATTAGGAAACAAAAGAATTATCCTGGGCTGACAACAGGACCCCAGCCACAGGATGGCCCTAAGTTGAATACTTAATAGAGGAGACAGGTAAGATCCTAACTTCAAAATCTAGAGAAAAATTTAGGAGAAAAATTCAGACCTGATTTAATGTTGTGTCTTCTTACATGTTCTGTGTGTGCATTTTGTAAAAGATGAGACTAAGTTTAGTAATAGTGGGTTCCTTACTTCAGTTAGAAAGGGACCTTATGCAACTATTAAAATCTTTAAGAGAATGGGAAATAAGTGTCTGTTTTGCCTTCTTATACTTTGTGCTAGCCCATAGTTAAGAGGTGTTTTACCTGTGCTTTTTCTTTTGGTGTGATCCACTAAAAGAAACAGGCTGTAAAAAGTAAACTTTCAAAAAAGCCTTAAAAGAGGATAAATCTTTTCTCTCATTTTTCAACACTGGCCATGTTGGAGATGGCTGAGGTGAAAGACAGATACAGAAATTAATTGAAAACTACGATACAAGTAATGACTGGAAACCAAATTTTTGAAAAAAGAATAATTAAATTTCTTTTATTTCTAAAATATAATTTGGATGTTTTATAAAGTATTTTGATGAGCTTATGGGGTACTAGCAAATTTTGTAGAGTTTAATGAAAACAAAAAAAAGTTCCCAGATCTCTTATTCCTTAAAAGGATCTTTAACATGACTGGGGATTGATTTAAAACTGTAGTTTGAATTTTAAGAACTGTTTTATTAGTCAGGAGATAAATTCAGGAGAGATACCGTGAAATAGGAATTCAGGGAAGTGTTAAAATTGAAAAAAAACTTGAGAAATAGTATAGGAGAAACTGGATTAAGTCTCTTGTGAGCTTACATAATTCTACAACGCAGAATTTAAAAAGAAATACATTTGCTAAGCCAGATCTCTAAGTAGAGCCAATCTCTAAGTCTGAAGTGTGGGGTATCAATCTGTAAAATTGATTTTTGGTGTAGAAAAAAGATATAAGTTAAAACTACTTAAAGTTAGAATAAGTTTATTGAAGGAAGGAATTTTCACTATTAGAAGGCAGAACAAGGAAATTTTAGGCCATTTTCAAAAAAGAATAAAAGTGAGTAGAATTGGAGTTCACTTATCCTTCTGTTTTTTACTGCTTTTAAACAACCAACTTGAGAGCACCAAGAAAGTTCTGATTATTCTCCCATATTGAAGGTAAATGCCAAAGTGCTCCCAGAAAAAGGAAAAACTTCTTTGAAATCAGAAAGCAAGTAAAGGTGAGTATAATTTAATGATGCTACTGCAGTTTTAATCAATTATTTAGGTAAGTTAAAACACAGTAAAACTTGTGTTGCAATCAATTGTTTAGTGAAAATAAGTTCAAATTTTATAAATAAGGCTATAGTAAGTTAGGGAAAGAATTATTGAAGTTAGAATTAAGAATTTTTTTTGAAAGATAAACATAGAAATAAATTGAAAGGGTGCTCAGATTACAAGAGATCAAACTGAAATGAGCCATATGGCTTATGAAAGTATTAAAAACTAAAATTTTGAGAGGAAAAAATAGAAATTATTTTAGAACAAATAAAATTTTATAGTATGAAATGAGGAAACAGAATATAAAAGAAATTTTCACCAGGGATGTATGGGATGAGTGAAAACTTCTCAATTTGGGGTGGTTAACTTTTCAAATTGCTTCTGTCAATCACTTTTATCTTCCTTTGTCTGTTTTCCCGCCTTGGTGGGACCCTCCCCTTATCTTTCCTTGCTGTCCCAGTTGGGTAAGTATTTGGTGAAGTATGCCTCTCCACTAATGAGAGGGGAAACAGTCGGGGAGGGGTCTTGACTAAGTTAGGTTATAAATTCCAGTACTATCTTTTGTAACTGGCCTCTTCTCCATGATGAGTCATGGGGAAGACCACCCTCTTCTCCTGGGGAAGAGAATAAAGTCCTGTTCTTATCCTAAGAGATCTCTGCGTTTATTTCTTTTCACTAAATTAAGGATGAAGGATATTTTTAATCCCCAATAAGGACAAGCTTGCAAAGTCATAAAAACAATGTTCTGGAATCTCTTCTAAATGAAACCTTAGGATAGGTTAAGTTAAGAAAAAATTTAAATGGACTTAATTTTTTGAGTAATTTGAAAGGACAAAGGTATTCCTTGAGCCTTTCAAACAAGTACAATCCCCCTCAGATAGCTTTCCAGCAGTGCAATTCCTGTTAACACGCTATAAATTTAAAACTGTTTTAATAAAAATAGAAACTTTAAATCAAGGAATTATTATGCTACAAATAAAACAATCTTTCTAATTTAAATCATTGTCAAATATATATTAAAGCATGAACACATTAATGATATTGGGCCTTGAAATTTTCAATCTTATCAGGCAGTCAGTGGCCTTTGTGGAAGTTGAGATTTTTTGATTATTGAACTCTATTTCATTTAGATGAATTCAAAGTTAAATAGTGTGATAAGGATTTCCATTAATTTATAACCATTAGGAAATTAGCTCCTCTTTTGATGAGAGACAAATATAAGATTCCTAACCCAGAAATCTTGAGTTTTGGAAACTATCAAAACTTGGTAAAAGAAAGAGACAATTACGACTCAAGATCGTTCAATCAACAAGCACCAAAATGTAAGTTGCCTTTGAGAAAACTGTTTAGTGTTTCATTTAGAGTGAATGACGAAGAAGAGAGTAATAATAACTTCATCTAGTAAGAGGAGTAGCAGAGACTCTCAGGTACCCATACCTATGCCATTCCTGTGCCACAGTTGGGTTCTTGGTCATTGCCAAGTGAACTCCTTTGTGAAATATAGATGGATAAATGCTTTTCTAGCATAAAAAAGATTAATTTTGAGGAGATGGATGATTTCTTCTCTAGTCATTCTGTTTACTGAAACCTGTGATACTACAATGAAAAAACTTGTTCTGAGTGAGTTGTTTTGGGGCATATTTACCTATCATTTACCAAAACTATGTGATTATAACCAATTCTAACTGCTCAAAAGTTCTTAAAGAAACTGTTATGAACTGTGCATTTATAACCGCTAAGGATGACAATAAGATGACAGTATTACAGTTGGTTTTGTGCAATAAAATTTTGTGTTAAAATGTGAAGCAAAATTCAGTGAAGTAAAAAAATAAATAAAAGCTGCATGATGGGCAAATCAGAGAAAGAATTTTTGGCCCTGCTGAAATAGAAAAAGATTTAGGAATTTTTAAAGTAATGTCTCCTTGATAGTGGCTGCATGTCTCTCTTCCCCAATCAATATAAAGCTACAAAAAAAGTTTCATAAAATGCATATTAATTTATGCAGAAAGGATTATTTCTTTTCTCTGGTTTAAATAATTATGATAAAGAATTCACAATATAAAAATTTTAAAGGAATCGATTTGGTTCTTTGGGTAATTCAAAGAAATTTTTAAAAAGCAGTATTGGAGTGAAAGTGTCATGATGAGTTTTTGAACATGAGCTAACTAAAAACAATGGACCTTTGTTTTTAAAAAATGAGTTTTAAGTTCTAACACTAGTAATTATAAGTAAAAAAAATTAATTGGATTGAAAATTTTGTTGAAGTAGTTCAGAAGAATTTAATCAGTTTTGGTATTATACAACAGGAAAATATATATTCACACCTATTTCCTGGGGTTGTTGGGAGAAACACATAGTTGTGAAGTGCTTAATGTTGAGGTTCAGAGTACAAATGATGAGGTGCAAGGTATGTGTGTGTGGCAGGGTCATCTTGAAAGAATTAACTCAGTCTGTCTCCAAATAAAGTAAAGGCATTTATTCGGGATAACACACCAAGCACATTCCTCTTTTAGGGAGGTCGACACCCTTGGGGGAAGGGGGGCAGCTCCTTAAGACACACACACACACACACACACACACACACACACACACACACACCCTACCTTCCCCCACCAGGAGAAGATAATAGAGGAAAACCTGTCATGGGCAGGTAATCAAGGACAGAAAGGTAGACAGGTAGGTAAAGTAACCAGGAACATGGAGCCAAAGAGGTGGTAGAATAGAGTTTTGTGAGTATTTAGCCACATCATTGTTTCATTGTTCAGCCCAGGGCAGAGGGACCCCTGTTAAGTTTTGGCATTTCATTAACCAGTTTATTTGAATCTCATCATCTCCAGAAAGGCTTCAGTTAATCTTAAAATCTCCCCCCTCAAGAAGTAGGTACCCAGATTCATTTGCAAAGAAGAGTGAAGATCATGCATTCCTCATCAATCCCCCCTCAAACAGTGGGGACCCAAATTCGTTTGGGAACATGGACAGAGGTCTCATCTTCTGTAACTATTTCAGGTTGAAGGGATGTTGAGCTGTCCCTGCCTCACTGGGTCCTGAAGGTGGGTCTGTGGGGTGTGGGAGGATGGGCTAGAACCAAGCATAGGCTACCTCCAGGGGATGAAGGGTGAGTATGGGTTGATATCCTTCCTGATGGAATCCTAATAAAGCTGCCCCAGCCCCAATATTCTAACTTCATTATAGGCCTGGCCCTACTGAACAGCAGGCCCACTACACCTACCTAACTCCCCATCCCCCATCAATATCCTAACTTCTCCATATATGCCTCACTGCTCACTGGAACAACAGGTGTCCCTGAACTCTTAGTTCCCACAGAAACAGCAGGTGTGTCCATGTGATGGGAACCTAGTTACTACTCTATCTGGTCACTGCCCCCCAGACCCATTCCCACAGAAACAGGTGTGTTCTTGTATTCACTCACAATCACATCATCCATCGAGGCTAAGACAGGACCACAGTACCTAACTATCTTAACTGGACAGGACCACAATAGCTAGCCAGTTGGAGGGCAGAATGACCAGAATGTTTAACCACTGAACCATAGATGGGACACCTCCTCCATTACCTAATCCCTTAACAAACTCCTTCTCCCTTTTTAATATTAATGATATTCCTCTATTCTATGTAAATTTCTGTTATGTAATTGCATCTTTACCCTATAAAAATCCATCTTGCTTTCTCTAAAGTTGCTGGTTCCTCTTGAAACTTAACCTGCTTCATGAGAGGCGTCAATCTCAATAAATGCCTATACTTGGATTAGAAGTGGTCTGACTCTGAATTCTTTGAGACAGTTTCATCACAACACATCATGAAATCCCGACAGTTTTTCGGTGGGCAGAGCCCCCACCTCAGCAGTTTTTGGTATCCCTGAATTTAAACCACAGCATTCCAACAGAGCCATCTGAGATTTGATTGAGGTTAGCCTATAGGACACAAACTTGGTTAGAAGGTTCAAAAGACAAAGTCTGAACATCAAAAGCAGCAAGACAATGAGAACCGGGGGGGGGGGGGGGGGGGGGGGGAGGATGGGAGCAACACCGGGGGAGTTAAAAAACAAAACAAAAAAACACAACAACAACCCAGGAATCCCAGTTCTATGATCCAGAGGGGAGCAGCTGGCTAGGGACTTTCTTCATCCATTGAACCTTTGGGCCTTTTCCAGGATGTCTGAAACAAGAGATTAGTAAAAGACATGAGCAAAATGTAAGAATGTGAGATCTTGCTGTTTTGATTTGAATTTGTAGTCATTCCATGGCTTAGTGTTTGAAATTAGTGTATGAACTTATAAAATATATGTAAGAATTAATTCCTGAAGTATCTCATCCTTTCAGAAAGATGAGTATAATTAGAGAAGGGTAAACAAGCTTGTGAAACAAAGGCTGTTAATCTATTCAATTGTGTGGTTGAAGTCAGGAGCCTTTTTTTTATCTTAAGGAATAAGATTTCAGGATAGCTATGTTAGTGAATAGTAATAACTTATAAGCTATCTTGTGTTATAGTTAAAATGTAAAGGAAAGTTGAGTAGCCTAAGTAATGGGTTTGAAAGATTTAGAAAGACAAATAAGGGCTTGCCTGAAAATATGGGAGGTAGATAAGAAGGTCTGGGGACAAATGAGGAGCTTCCAAGTCCCTCCTGCCCCTGGATAGTTGCTCTGAATACCCTTGTGCCAGTTTCAGATACTTTAAGTATGTTGAGAGGGTGTGAACAAGTTTGACTTTATTTTAAGAAGAAAGGTTGAGAATGAAAATTATGTAGCTTGATTTGAAAGTCAATAGACAAAGTTATAAAAAGCCAGGAGGAATCAAAATAGAGGACACACGTGTTTCAAACCCCTCTTGTTCACAGTTATAAAGGCAGAGTCTGTGCTCTTGTTAACACATCATGCTGTGTTTATATGATTCGAAGCAGGTGGAGACACACGTTTCAAACATCCTGGAAAAGGCCCAAAGGTTCAATGGATGAAGAAAGTCCCTAGCCAGCTGCTCCCCTCTGGATCATAGAACTGGGATTCCTGGGTTGTTGTTGTGTTTTTTTGTTTTGTTTTTTAACTCCCCCGGTGTTGCTCCCATCCTCCCCTCCCCCCCCCCCCCCCCCCCGGTTCTCATTGTCTTGCTGCTTTTGATGTTCAGACTTTGTCTTTTGAACCTTCTAACCAAGTTTGTGTCCTATAGGCTAACCTCAATCAAATCTCAGATGGCTCTGTTGGAATGCTGTGGTTTAAATTCAGGGATACCAAAAACTGCTGAGGTGGGGGCTCTGCCCACCGAAAAACTGTCGGGATTTCATGATGTGTTGTGATGAAACTGTCTCAAAGAATTCAGAGTCAGACCACTTCTAATCCAAGTATAGGCATTTATTGAGATTGACGCCTCTCATGAAGCAGGTTAAGTTTCAAGAGGAACCAGCAACTTTAGAGAAAGCAAGATGGATTTTTATAGGGTAAAGATGCAATTACATAACAGAAATTTACATAGAATAGAGGAATATCATTAATATTAAAAAGGGAGAAGGAGTTTGTTAAGGGATTAGGTAATGGAGGAGGTGTCCCATCTATGGTTCAGTGGTTAAACATTCTGGTCATTCTGCCCTCCAACTGGCTAGCTATTGTGGTCCTGTCCAGTTAAGATAGTTAGGTACTGTGGTCCTGTCTTAGCCTCGATGGATGATGTGATTGTGAGTGAATACAAGAACACACCTGTTTCTGTGGGAATGGGTCTGGGGGGCAGTGACCAGATAGAGTAGTAACTAGGTTCCCATCACATGGACACACCTGCTGTTTCTGTGGGAACTAAGAGTTCAGGGACACCTGTTGTTCCAGTGAGCAGTGAGGCATATATGGAGAAGTTAGGATATTGATGGGGGATGGGGAGTTAGGTAGGTGTAGTGGGCCTGCTGTTCAGTAGGGCCAGGCCTATAATGAAGTTAGAATATTGGGGCTGGGGCAGCTTTATTAGGATTCCATCAGGAAGGATATCAACCCATACTCACCCTTCATCCCCTGGAGGTAGCCTATGCTTGGTTCTAGCCCATCCTCCCACACCCCACAGACCCACCTTCAGGACCCAGTGAGGCAGGGACAGCTCAACATCCCTTCAACCTGAAATAGTTACAGAAGATGAGACCTCTGTCCATGTTCCCAAACGAATTTGGGTCCCCACTGTTTGAGGGGGGATTGATGAGGAATGCATGATCTTCACTCTTCTTTGCAAATGAATCTGGGTACCTACTTCTTGAGGGGGGAGATTTTAAGATTAACTGAAGCCTTTCTGGAGATGATGAGATTCAAATAAACTGGTTAATGAAATGCCAAAACTTAACAGGGGTCCCTCTGCCCTGGGCTGAACAATGAAACAATGATGTGGCTAAATACTCACAAAACTCTATTCTACCACCTCTTTGGCTCCATGTTCCTGGTTACTTTACCTACCTGTCTACCTTTCTGTCCTTGATTACCTGCCCATGACAGGTTTTCCTCTATTATCTTCTCCTGGTGGGGGAAGGTAGGGTGTGTGTGTGTGTGTGTGTGTGTGTGTGTGTGTGTGTGTGTGTGTGTGTCTTAAGGAGCTGCCCCCCTTCCCCCAAGGGTGTCGACCTCCCTAAAAGAGGAATGTGCTTGGTGTGTTATCCCGAATAAATGCCTTTACTTTATTTGGAGACAGACTGAGTTAATTCTTTCAAGATGACCCTGCCACACACACATACCTTGCACCTCATCATTTGTACTCTGAACCTCAACATTAAGCACTTCACAACTATGTGTTTCTCCCAACAACCCCAGGAAATAGGTGTGAATATATATTTTCCTGTTGTATAATACCAAAACTGATTAAATTCTTCTGAACTACTTCAACAAAATTTTCAATCCAATTAATTTTTTTTACTTATAATTACTAGTGTTAGAACTTAAAACTCATTTTTTAAAAACAAAGGTCCATTGTTTTTAGTTAGCTCATGTTCAAAAACTCATCATGACACTTTCACTCCAATACTGCTTTTTAAAAATTTCTTTGAATTACCCAAAGAACCAAATCGATTCCTTTAAAATTTTTATATTGTGAATTCTTTATCATAATTATTTAAACCAGAGAAAAGAAATAATCCTTTCTGCATAAATTAATATGCATTTTATGAAACTTTTTTTGTAGCTTTATATTGATTGGGGAAGAGAGACATGCAGCCACTATCAAGGAGACATTACTTTAAAAATTCCTAAATCTTTTTCTATTTCAGCAGGGCCAAAAATTCTTTCTCTGATTTGCCCATCATGCAGCTTTTATTTATTTTTTTACTTCACTGAATTTTGCTTCACATTTTAACACAAAATTTTATTGCACAAAACCAACTGTAATACTGTCATCTTATTGTCATCCTTAGCGGTTATAAATGCACAGTTCATAACAGTTTCTTTAAGAACTTTTGAGCAGTTAGAATTGGTTATAATCACATAGTTTTGGTAAATGATAGGTAAATATGCCCCAAAACAACTCACTCAGAACAAGTTTTTTCATTGTAGTATCACAGGTTTCAGTAAACAGAATGACTAGAGAAGAAATCATCCATCTCCTCAAAATTAATCTTTTTTATGCTAGAAAAGCATTTATCCATCTATATTTCACAAAGGAGTTCACTTGGCAATGACCAAGAACCCAACTGTGGCACAGGAATGGCATAGGTATGGGTACCTGAGAGTCTCTGCTACTCCTCTTACTAGATGAAGTTATTATTACTCTCTTCTTCGTCATTCACTCTAAATGAAACACTAAACAGTTTTCTCAAAGGCAACTTACATTTTGGTGCTTGTTGATTGAACGATCTTGAGTCGTAATTGTCTCTTTCTTTTACCAAGTTTTGATAGTTTCCAAAACTCAAGATTTCTGGGTTAGGAATCTTATATTTGTCTCTCATCAAAAGAGGAGCTAATTTCCTAATGGTTATAAATTAATGGAAATCCTTATCACACTATTTAACTTTGAATTCATCTAAATGAAATAGAGTTCAATAATCAAAAAATCTCAACTTCCACAAAGGCCACTGACTGCCTGATAAGATTGAAAATTTCAAGGCCCAATATCATTAATGTGTTCATGCTTTAATATATATTTGACAATGATTTAAATTAGAAAGATTGTTTTATTTGTAGCATAATAATTCCTTGATTTAAAGTTTCTATTTTTATTAAAACAGTTTTAAATTTATAGCGTGTTAACAGGAATTGCACTGCTGGAAAGCTATCTGAGGGGGATTGTACTTGTTTGAAAGGCTCAAGGAATACCTTTGTCCTTTCAAATTACTCAAAAAATTAAGTCCATTTAAATTTTTTCTTAACTTAACCTATCCTAAGGTTTCATTTAGAAGAGATTCCAGAACATTGTTTTTATGACTTTGCAAGCTTGTCCTTATTGGGGATTAAAAATATCCTTCATCCTTAATTTAGTGAAAAGAAATAAACGCAGAGATCTCTTAGGATAAGAACAGGACTTTATTCTCTTCCCCAGGAGAAGAGGGTGGTCTTCCCCATGACTCATCATGGAGAAGAGGCCAGTTACAAAAGATAGTACTGGAATTTATAACCTAACTTAGTCAAGACCCCTCCCCGACTGTTTCCCCTCTCATTAGTGGAGAGGCATACTTCACCAAATACTTACCCAACTGGGACAGCAAGGAAAGATAAGGGGAGGGTCCCACCAAGGCGGGAAAACAGACAAAGGAAGATAAAAGTGATTGACAGAAGCAATTTGAAAAGTTAACCACCCCAAATTGAGAAGTTTTCACTCATCCCATACATCCCTGGTGAAAATTTCTTTTATATTCTGTTTCCTCATTTCATACTATAAAATTTTATTTGTTCTAAAATAATTTCTATTTTTTCCTCTCAAAATTTTAGTTTTTAATACTTTCATAAGCCATATGGCTCATTTCAGTTTGATCTCTTGTAATCTGAGCACCCTTTCAATTTATTTCTATGCTTATCTTTCAAAAAAAATTCTTAATTCTAACTTCAATAATTCTTTCCCTAACTTACTATAGCCTTATTTATAAAATTTGAACTTATTTTCACTAAACAATTGATTGCAACACAAGTTTTACTGTGTTTTAACTTACCTAAATAATTGATTAAAACTGCAGTAGCATCATTAAATTATACTCACCTTTACTTGCTTTCTGATTTCAAAGAAGTTTTTCCTTTTTCTGGGAGCACTTTGGCATTTACCTTCAATATGGGAGAATAATCAGAACTTTCTTGGTGCTCTCAAGTTGGTTGTTTAAAAGCAGTAAAAAACAGAAGGATAAGTGAACTCCAATTCTACTCACTTTTATTCTTTTTTGAAAATGGCCTAAAATTTCCTTGTTCTGCCTTCTAATAGTGAAAATTCCTTCCTTCAATAAACTTATTCTAACTTTAAGTAGTTTTAACTTATATCTTTTTTCTACACCAAAAATCAATTTTACAGATTGATACCCCACACTTCAGACTTAGAGATTGGCTCTACTTAGAGATCTGGCTTAGCAAATGTATTTCTTTTTAAATTCTGCGTTGTAGAATTATGTAAGCTCACAAGAGACTTAATCCAGTTTCTCCTATACTATTTCTCAAGTTTTTTTTCAATTTTAACACTTCCCTGAATTCCTATTTCACGGTATCTCTCCTGAATTTATCTCCTGACTAATAAAACAGTTCTTAAAATTCAAACTACAGTTTTAAATCAATCCCCAGTCATGTTAAAGATCCTTTTAAGGAATAAGAGATCTGGGAACTTTTTTTTGTTTTCATTAAACTCTACAAAATTTGCTAGTACCCCATAAGCTCATCAAAATACTTTATAAAACATCCAAATTATATTTTAGAAATAAAAGAAATTTAATTATTCTTTTTTCAAAAATTTGGTTTCCAGTCATTACTTGTATCGTAGTTTTCAATTAATTTCTGTATCTGTCTTTCACCTCAGCCATCTCCAACATGGCCAGTGTTGAAAAATGAGAGAAAAGATTTATCCTCTTTTAAGGCTTTTTTGAAAGTTTACTTTTTACAGCCTGTTTCTTTTAGTGGATCACACCAAAAGAAAAAGCACAGGTAAAACACCTCTTAACTATGGGCTAGCACAAAGTATAAGAAGGCAAAACAGACACTTATTTCCCATTCTCTTAAAGATTTTAATAGTTGCATAAGGTCCCTTTCTAACTGAAGTAAGGAACCCACTATTACTAAACTTAGTCTCATCTTTTACAAAATGCACACACAGAACATGTAAGAAGACACAACATTAAATCAGGTCTGAATTTTTCTCCTAAATTTTTCTCTAGATTTTGAAGTTAGGATCTTACCTGTCTCCTCTATTAAGTATTCAACTTAGGGCCATCCTGTGGCTGGGGTCCTGTTGTCAGCCCAGGATAATTCTTTTGTTTCCTAATTATGTCAATGCTTTTATAATCTCACCCCAAAAAAGTAATTTAGGAACAATATAAAATTGCTTTTGCTTAATTTGCCATGTAGGTTCACTCATTTAAAGTGCATTTTGTATTTAGAACAAGTCCCTAATAGAGCTGGTTGGAGTTCCATTGCTCCAGACTTTTTGCCAAGGCATATTCACAGCAGGAAAAATTAAGACTAAGTAAAACTAAAAAATTTTAAATGTTGTGAAGATAGCCCAAACCAAGTTTCCCTAGTTTTCAGAGATTGCTTGTAACTTCCAGAGGGTAATCAAAAGTTCTATACTTTGGCCAAAGCAGCCCCCTAAACACTTTGTAATCTCAAACCAGACATTACACAGCTTAACAGCTCTCTCTTTTCCTCATCTCTGTAAAACTAAAAAGAGCTTTCTTCTTGGGTTGGAAAAGGGTGGCATTGTTCCCAGGATGGTCATATGCCTTGATAGCTTAACAAGTTCCCCCTCAATCACTTTGAGGGATTGCTCTACTAATGACAAAAATGATTTAATTATTCCTTGTTGAAAACTATTCTTTAAAAGGCCAAAAAAAAAAAAAAATCCTGTTTGGATTTTGCCAAAAGGAAGTTTTCTGACTGGCTAAAAGTGAGGAATTAGCAGTTTTGCTGCTAAATCTCCCTAGTCTTAACAAAATGAAAAAAAAAAATGGAGGGAACGTGAAAAAAAAAAACAACCCAGCCTATGTTTAAAAAGTTAAAATGATAATTATGGTCATTTAATTTTTATAAAAATAGAATTTGAGTGCTTCAAAGCTTATAAATTTGGACAGATTAGTTATTCAAACGCTCCCTCTTAACCCAATTGAGGACCTTTTTTAAAGAAAAAGAATTTAGGGTAAGGAACAAAGGGAGTTCAGTTTCCCAAGGCCTGTGTCCATGGGGGAACCAACAGTTAAAATTTGCCCAGGTGTGCACTCTCTTTTGGGAGGTAGGATTCCAGGCATTACTATCCCGTCTGGGGTTGCCAAAAAATGTGGGGCCTAAAATTGTCCAATCTGCAAGAAAAGCCGCTGAGGCAGAGTTCCAAGGCAACAGCAATTTTTAAAGGGTCCATGGGTCCCTCTACTGAATCCCTCACAATCTGAGATGCCCCTGGTCCCTGATTTTTAGGGTTTGATACCCAAATATGCAAAAGCGATATAGTAAAATACAAAATCTCCTTGGTTGATGGACCTTGTCAAAAATGATGTATTAGCAAGGGAGTCACAGGTTGGGCAAAGCATGGAACATCCCCACTGACTAAATGGTCATAAGATGGGCAAGCAAAAGTGAGCTTCATAACTGATAAACAAGTGGTGAGGGGTGGCTAAGTGGCACAGTGAATAGAGCACTGGCCCTGGAGTCAGGAGGACCTGAGTTCAAATGTGACCTCAGACACCTAACACTTACTAGCCGTGTGACCTTGGGCAAGTCACTTAACCTAAATTGCCCTGCCCTCCCTCCTTCAAAAGACAAACGAACAAGTGGTGAACTTCGGATTAAAATTTGGGGCTTTTATAAAGATCTTATCTACAATAAGATCTTATCTAGCTATACTTACATATTTTATGCAAAATATCAATCTGATTAATATTATTAGAATAGAGTAGGGGTCCAAATTAATCATTCCTCACATTAGGTCTTTTTTAAAAATCAATAAACCTTGTGTATAGACCTCTTTGTTCTGTTCCTGACATTTCTCCTGGAGTTGTCAAGCATCAAATACCATATTGAATGCTCCTCAGCCCTTTCTGAAGCCACATTGGCTCTTGCACAGATGAAGAAGGATTCTAGCAAGAATTTTTCTGGCAACGACTAAGAAAGAGACCTCTCCCCTTCTGCTCCCCCCCCCCCCAACACTGTGATTATTACCAAAGAAAAAACTATTTCTTTTTTCCTTTATAGAGATGGACAATGGAGGTATCCTTGAACTGCAGGATAACCTTCTCTTGCCATATAACCTGGAAGACTTCAGTCATCTTCTATGAGTAGTGGAATCCCTGCCTTTTCAGCTGAATTTCAGCTGAAATAGAATCAGTGCAAGGTGCTTTGCCACATGAGAATTGCCTAATGAAGTTTGAGTAGAGAGAGATTGATTTCAACCTGAGGATCAATGTTTTTAGCATTGCTTGATAAATGGTCTGTTGTGAACACTATGGAAATGTTCAGCTCACCTCTCCAGGATCATGTCCTTATCACTGATCAGTGTGACTCCATTAGTGCTGAGTAGCTGAGATGCACCATAAGTCTTTGGCCCATCAATAGCCTTCAGGACATCATAGAAACTCTTTGGGTTGTTTCTAACAATGTACGACTGAACTTCATCTGTCTTCTTAGTGAGGTCAAAGCCCTGCATCTCTCTGAGCTTCATTTGCACTTTACTTTTGAAGCTATTAAAAGCTGCCTTCTTAGAGATGAACTGCCCTCCTGGTAAACCCTGTAGAGTTCTCATTTTTCATTTATCAGCTTCTGAATTTTCCCATCATTTTGTCAAACCAATCTTGAGGTTTGAGAGTGTTCTGGTCCAGATGAGCAAATGTGGTGCTATACATCAAATTTCTAAAATTTGCCCACTCCTTCTGCTCCCCTGTTGCCAATTATGTGTTGGCTTTACTTTCCCTCCAACTTAGAAATAAACTGTTCATGTTGGGAGAAGGGCTCTAATCTGTTGACATTAAGTCTTTTGGCAATCCTTTTGCCTTGGGGACACCACTCTTGTTGAAAGCAAATATTTAGCTTGGGGAGGATAAATCTATAATTGTCCTATGCCTGTGCCACATATCCTCTTCATCACTTTCATGTCCTTTTTCTCCTCAGGATGACACAGTCTATTAAATTCCAGAATTTGCTGTGAGGGTGCATACACAAAGTTTTATTATGTTTAGGTAAATGGAAGACAGTGTTGGTGATGAGGTCATGAGATGCACAAGTCTTCAACAGTAAGTGACCATTGCTGTAGCTGTTTCCATTCCATTCCCCCCAAGGACTCCCTGCCATGTGATAATCTATGCCTACTCTGGCTTTATATTCACCCAGAATGAGAAGCTTGTCCTTTTTTGGTACATTGATGATGAGGGTCTCTAGGTCTTCAGAAAATTTTTCTTTGATCTCATCAGTATTTGTCACAGTGATAACATATGCACTGGTAATGGTGCCATGTCACTGTCTTGCAAGGGGAAATTATGTTGTCATGAATCTGTCATTCACTCTTTTTGATAGGCGTACAAGCTTGTGGACTAGATTAGTTTTGGTTGCAAAACCTGCACCAACTTCATAGAATTCCCTATCACTGTGACCACTCCAGAAAAACGTGTATCCATCTCCAACTTCAATAAGCTGGTTTTCATCTGCCATTCTTGTTTCACTCAGGACTGCTATTTGGATGCAATACTGGATGAGTTCTCTGACAACCAAAGATGTTCATCTTTCAGGTCTATTGCAATTCATGTTGTTTAAAATAATTCTGAGCATAGTCCTCTTTGAAAATAAGAACAAACAACCACAACAATTCATGTTGCCCATAAGTGTGCCCACATTCCATGTACCAATGGTGAGGGGAATCATCTTTGCACAAGTTTTTGTACATTTTTTGTGTTTTGATCATACTGTGGCAAACAAGCCAGCATTGGGTGAGGCAGATAATTTTTAAGGGCACCTTTTCTACGCCTTTCTTCACACCAGAAGGTAAGCAGTGTAGCCCTTACAAAAGGCTGCTAAGATATCCAGGCAGCTGCCAAATCCTGATGCTGCTTCAGTTCATCAAGAAGCTGACCCTATGGCCTAGGCCACCTATGTGCAGGGTTGTGAATACAGCTCCTACTGTATTCACCCTGTTGCTTCATCATTTCCCTGTTGCTTCATCACCGAAGGACTATGAGGTGAGTAAAAATGGTAGAATGAGCATGAATGAGGTCTTTTGACTTGCACATAAATTGGATTTAAGTGAGGAAGAGTTGATTAAAGTTGTCAGCCTCACTCTCTTTCAGAGTCATCAGAGTCCAGTAGCAAGACAAAGTCAAGATGACTGGAGATGGCTCAGGATGCAGTGGATGACCTTGGTGTCTTTGATGTCTAACCGAGCTCTAAGTGCTCCACAGAACCTGCTTCTGCCCCCTTCATGGCTCTTGGAACAAATCATTCTTGTCTGCCCATTCCACAGGTGGGTGGACATCTTCACAGGCCTGGGCTAGACACCCCCCTAACTCACCAATTGGTTTGAGACCCTTTGGTTGTCCTCAATATGGTTTATCCCATCTGCTGAAACAGCTTACCAGGATATGGTCGCTGCGCATGCTACAGCTTCTTAGAGCCATAGTCGAGAGTTGAGTGAATCAGATGGACACCAAAAGTGGAAAGCAGTCCCCATAACAAAGATACTAGTCTTCCCTAAATATCCTCTATTCCCAGAGATCATCCAACAGTTAACAAATGGAAGCTGACTTAGCAATAGCATGTAAAGGATTTAGCAAGTGCACAACATTGATTCCTTTGGGTGCAATGTCCCTGCCTGTGTGGGAAATAGCTATGCCTCCCTGTTCCAAGGTCTACCACTGCTCCCCTGTGCTGGGGTGGAGTGCTACAGTGGGTGCTGCTATTGCCCTGCCATGCTGGGACCTAACAATGTCCTGGAAAGAATGCTTCCCTTGCTTCCCTATGCTTGAGTGACTGCTCCAACCCATAGGAACGTCCTTCTCATGATGGACGTCACTCGATTATATTCAGGGAAAGAACGGAACAACAACTACAAAACCCAGAACTGGGGGCCAGAGACTTATTTAGTCCTTTACATGTGCTCTAGCTACCAAAGGTGAAGAGTCAGTTTTTCTACAAGAGTAGAAGAGGGCTCCCAGGGCCAAGGTTGGACTGATGCCTACTTCATGAGGGCCTCTCACCTAAAGTCAAGTCAACAAACCTTAATTAAGCACCTACCATGAAAGCCCCAGAGAGGAAGTTATAGTTCACAGTTCCAAACTGAGGAAGTGATTTCTCCTTTTAATCTAAAGTGATTTCTCCTTTTAATCTAAAACAGCCTTTGTTTTCAGTAAAACAGTTGAGCATTTGGCACATTTATCTACTTGTCCAATTCTGGAAAGTTCTTTAGGGTCCTCAGTAGGCCAGAGTAGGCTCACATGTTCTTTGAAGTTTCTTCCCCAGTGTCTTCCATTAAAGGGTCTTAGTTGCCTCCTACATGCTATGTACTAGGCAGCTAGATGGTGCAGTGGATGGAGTACCAGGCCTGGAGTTAGGAAGATTCCTCTTCATGAGTTCAAATCTGGCCTCAGACACTAGCTGTGTGACCCTGGGCATGTCACTTAAATCTGTTTTCCTCAGTTTCCTCATCTGTAAAGTGAGCTAGAGAAGGAAATGGGAAAACACTCCAATATCTTTGCTAGTTTGACATGATTGAACAAGTGCTGTGTAAAGAATCCCAAACATTTTATTCGTCATCATTCTTATGCAATCTCCTAATTAACAGAGTGCAGGGATGGTCTGAGCTTATCACAACTGATAGACCTAGAGATCACAGTTACATCTAAATATAAAGTTCTGTAAATTCAACAAACTACATTTTACAATGTTTGACATTTTTTAGGGAACAGTTCATAAAGACTTAGAACACATTCACACCTGTTTCTAGTTTCCAAGTGTCTAAAGATAATTGATTTTTGAATCTCCCTAGGTCAGTGGGAGCTCCCTTGCAGCACATGATTATAACTGCTCAATCTGTAAGAAAAAACACTGAGGCAGAGCTTTGAACCACTGGCACTTTATTAAAGGGTCCTTGGTTCCTTCTAATAAAGTGGACCTCGGATCTTCCTTGCTCCCTTCTTTCAAGGCTTTATTTTTATAAGACTTAATACAAGATTTGATACTTGAACACTCTAGAGGGGCTACACAAAGTACAGAATCTCACTGCTTGATAGACCTTGCTTCGAAGGTCAAAAAATGATGTACCAGCTAGAAATGGTATGTCAGCATGGGATCTTGGGTTGGGAGAAGCATGGGACATTTCCACTGACTAAGTGGTCATAAGATGGTCACCTGCTCATGTTGGTTGGACAGGAAAGAGTACTCCAGAGGTTCAAAAATAAGTTGGTGGATTTTCTAAAGATTCAAGACATCCCACCCATGCTGGGTTTGGACATGGAATTTGAATAAAACAAGTTAGAGATATCTTTGTCAGCATTCTTGGGGTTGTTCAAGTGAGCTTCATAAGTTGTAAACAAGTAGTAAATGTTACATTAACGTTTGAGGCCCATTATAAAAGCCTATTATAAGAACCTATCCTATATAATTATCCCTGTATGATTTATGTAAAATGTCAAACTGATTAATACCGATTGGAATAGAGCAAGGGTCCAAATGAATGATTTCACACATGGCCAGAAGGCCAGAATGTTCAAGGCATCAGGACGTCTGACCACCCTAGGTGCCATATTATCCTTCCTTTACTTAGGAACAGAGAAGTGTAGTGAACAGAGAGCCAGGACTGGGTTCAAGTTCTGTCCCTGACACATACTGGTGGTGTTACTGCAGGCAAGCTGTTTAATCTTTCAGTGTTCTAGGATGTTCTCTGAGACTATAAGTTGCAGACAAGGTATTGATCTGCATTCACAGAAGGGGTTACCTCATCTAGGCTAATAAATTATAAGTCTGTTCCTGTCCCTGTCCCTGTCCCTGTCCTATCACAGAAAATATGCACAATAAATACAAGGTAATTTTCAAGGGGAAGCATTAGCAATGGTGGAGGAATCAGGAAAAGCCTCCTTCCTATATGAGGTAGTTTCTGGATTTGAGCTTTAAAAGTGTGACCAGCGTAGTGGGCAAGGTTGTCTGACTGGCTGAGATAGAAGTGCTTTCCTATCCATTTCTTTAATGAGAGCCGGGCAAGTCAAATTCTCCCAGATTGCTCCTATCTCTACCCCATAGGTGGCTGGAGGTAGGACTTTCCCTTCTGGTAACCCCCTCTTTCTCACTCCTTGCTTGAATGTAGATTGTTTTGCCTAACCAGTCAGGGCACCATTCCTTTTCCTGTCCTTGGTATTAAGGACTTATTTAGCCATACTTGTATTAAACCAATAGGTTTATTACTCTTAGAAGCAGAAGAGCAACTCCATGTTTAGCTTAAAGTTATATCTATTAGAAATTTATAGAATTATTGTTGAGATAAGATAACACTTTATCATACCTCTAGGTGGCACCTAGCCACTAAGCTAGAAAGGAAATTTCTCCTCCAATTACATTTTCCATATTCAAATAGTGAAAGGTTTCCCTGATTATTCTCTCTGAATGCAAAGTACCAATAGTACAGGAAATACACATTTCTTGAAAAAAATTTATATGGAAAAAGAACAAAGTCCATATAAGGAAACATCTTGGAAAAATAGTAAGAAAATAAATGACAGATATTTAATAATGAATATTTGGAGGCAGGTGGGAGGGGAGTTAGAGAGAGAGAAACAGAGAGACAGAGACCTTTGTAGAACTTCCTCATAGAGACACTCAAACTTCCAAGTCAATATGGGTAGCAGAAACTCCTGAAGGAAGTGGGAGGCCAAGACAGGCTGCTATTAGCCTCTACTGTTAGTTCACAGTCCCAGTTGCCACAGCAGTCCATAACTCTCCTGTCACCACTCTGCTTCCCAGCTCCATCTCCCTATCCTGCGTCTATACTATTAAGCCCATTTCAAGCTTCCCAGGATGAGTGTAAGTCAGTCTCTCTCAGTCTTGCAATGTTCAGAAATTTAAAAGGGAGTGCAGGGATGGAGAGCTAGAGAGTGCTACTCCCTTTAGATTAAAACCACATTTCTCCTAGTAAGCGTTTGGATACCTCTTCTGCTTGTATAGGAGTTGCCCTCTGTCAAAGACATATTACAAAGGAAAGAGGGATTCTGAGAGGGAGAGGTAAGGAGGGAGAGGAGTCAATTCCAGGGATGAGGGATAGCCTGTAGAAAAGCTGAAACATGTTTGCGGTTGGGGCACTATGGTGTAGGAGCAAAATCATTTTCAAAAGAAGGGTAAAGATAAAAGAGAGTTGACCTATAACACAATTTGTTATCAGTATAAATACAAGAGTAGAGTGGTAATTTAGAGCAGGTCAGTTTTCTAATGTAATTCAGTAGTTTAAGTTCTCTCAAGTTATCGAAAGACAGTTGGATTGAGTGCTGGGCTTGAAGTAAAAAAGAGGAAGCCTAATTTGGCCTCAGGCTCTCACTAGCTGCGTGACTGTGGGCAGGTCACTTCACCTCTGTTTGCCTTGGTTTCTTCCTCTGCAAAATAGAGATACTAATAGTACATACTACATAGGGTTGTTGTGAAGGTCAAATGAGAAGTTATTTGTAAAAACCATTCAGCACAGTGTCTGGCAATTAAGAACTATATAAATGCTTATTCCTTTCCTCTTGCCCTGAAATATGGAAGGTCTAGGGTATAGGGAAGAGAAAGATGGTGTGAGGCACTTGTATAACTAGCATCTCATTTCTTCATCATTTGGCCACTTTCCAATTTGTTAGAGCCTTTTGCGTTGCTTCTATTTTCTCATGATACTTTAGTTAGTGTTGAAGGGCATTTATTAGAAGATAGCATACTTAGTGATATGTATGTATGGTTTTTTTTTAAATATGGATAGGTAGGGATAAAATTGTTAAGGGGACATTGTAATTTTAAAATTCTATGTTTCTGTCTTTGAATCAGAAGCATAAGTGTTATTCATAGCAGAGTCACAGGGTTTTCAGTTCCATGTATTTCTCAAGATGGAATATTCCCTAAAGAGCTAGATAAACTTTGTATGACAAATGATGCAATTAATGTTTTTGTTATGCTGTTAGAAAGAAAATTTGCCTGATAAATATGTTGAATTTGTATCATAGCCATACAGTTAGCATTTGTAGCCTTTAAACTATTCGAATGCATCCATAATAGGTCTTACCTATACTTCAGTTTAATTCAACAATTTTTAAAGCACCTAGATTATGTGCTCTGTGCTATACAACAGAGATAAGAAAAAACAAGCTAAAACAATCATTTCCCTCAAGGAGCTTACTTTATGTTGGGCAGGATACAACCTGTAAATACAGGGTAATTTGAGGGAAAGCATTAACAACTTAACTGCTCCATTTATTCCCTCCTGTTACAATCTGTAACTACCATTATCCCTTGCCTGGTCTATTGCTGTAGCCTTTCAACTAGTCTCCTTGCTTTCAGTCTTTCTTTTAATTTTCTTCACACCAAAAAACCCTGCTCACAGATCATGAGTTGCCCATTGCCTCTAGGATAAAGCACAAACTCCTTATCCTGACATTCTACACTCCAGAATTTGGCTCTGATTTACCTTTCCAGTCCTCTTTCTCTTTTACTTCTCTTTATGAAATCTGTTCTGGCTCCAGACAAAATGGGCTATAGAGAGCTGAAGTTTTGTGATCTGATTCCATTCTTATATATTGGCAGTTCTCCATGCCTTATAATACATTCCCTTCACATTACTGTCTGCTGAATCCTCCTTGTTCTTCAAGGCCAAGTTCAAGTGCTACCTCTTCCATGAAATCTCTTCTGATTCTTCCCACCCCAGCAGAAGATGAGGTTTTGCTCCTCATAGCTCATAATTGTCTAGAACAATTTTTTTTTGCTCTAATTATAGCCTATCTCATAACAGACTTATTTATATAGGTGTCTTATCCCCTCTTCCTAAGAACTAGGGCCATGACATTTACTTTCATGTCCCTAATGCTTAGATACATTGCACATAGTAAGCACACAAACATTAGTTATATGGAGCTAAATTCCCTTGCTAGTATACAAATTGTGTAGTATTTT
The DNA here is from genome assembly GCA_028646515.1 of Pseudochirops corinnae. Lineage (NCBI taxonomy): Eukaryota > Metazoa > Chordata > Mammalia > Diprotodontia > Pseudocheiridae > Pseudochirops > Pseudochirops corinnae. The sequence goes on from JAQQSV010001910.1 coordinate 37,140, forward strand.
TTGTGAGAGGCATAATACTGGTATGGTTAACTAGATAGTCTTCATTCTTCAACACTGGCTCCAAAATGTAAAGGGAGTAGTATTTGTGTACATAAGTGGGAGAAAAGCCAGTTATAATGTTTAGCTACTTTATATTTTTATGAGAAAATGAAGTTGAGAACTGATAACTGAAATAATTTTCAAGTGAAGCCTGAATCAAATCTCTTATGCCTAGGAAAAAAACAAAAATTATTTATAAGAACTATTTTTATTTCAATTCAAATGTATTTCTAAGGCACATTCTGTAACAAGAAATGAAAAGGATTTATTATGGTGATTCATGGGTTGATAACATCCAGGTTGAATAGAGATGTGTTGAACTGTGATTTGTATAGCTCTTAAACTCGAGACTGAATAAAGGTTGCCAAGGATGCAGAAATAATTTGCAACAAAAGTGGACCAACCAGACCTCATACTGATTTTCCTGATTAGCAAGCACCAAATAAAATGAGCATTATCATATATAAAGTAGATCAGATGAGAATTATTCATGACATTGAATCTTTTTAGTTATTGCTTACTCTTCTTTTAAAATATATAATAAATTCAATGTCACTTTAAGAGCTGTCCTGATCATCTGTGTTTACTTCTGAACTTCCTTCTGTTAATTTCTGTGCATTTTCTTAAATGTTTCAATCACCTCTATCTTTCTTCTTTTCTTTTTTTTTTTTGTGGCAATACTATTGTTAGCCCTCAATCCCTATCCTAAATTGAAGAGAGAATACAATAAAATAATTCTACAAATATACATAGTTAAGTAAAACAAGTCCTCATACTGGCCATGTCCAAAAATGCATATCTCATTCTGCACCTTGAAGCCATCATTTCTGTCAAGAGGTAAGCAGAATGATTCATCATTGATCCTTTGGGGTCATGGTTGGTAATTTTACTCATCAAATTCTTGTCTTTCAGAATTGTTTTTTCTTTATAATGTCGTCATTTTATAGTTCTTTTGGTTCTGATCACTTCATTTTGCATTAGGGCATATACATCCTTCCAGGTTTCTCCGAATTTATCATTTCTGATGGTATGATAACATTCAATTACATTCATATACGTACTACAACTTGTTCAGTCATTTCCTGATTGATAAGCACCTCCTGAGTTTCCTTTTTTTTTTTTGCTACAACAAATAAAACAGGTATAATTTTTTTTTTTTTTTTGCCCATATGGATTTTTCTCTTTTTCTTTAATCTCTTTGTGGGTATAAGCTTAGTAGTGCTGTTGTTGACAGGGAATGATAGTCACCCATACCTAATTATCTTGCAATCCAAGAGGCTGAGGATGGAGGATCTCTTTGAATTAGAGAGTTCTGACCTTCAGTGGGCTAAGCTGATTGGGTGTCCACGCTCAGTCCAGCATCAGTGAAGTTGACAGTGGAGGGGTGAACTGAGCCAGGTTGGAAACAGAACATGTCAAACCCCACTGCTGATTAGTAGTGTAATAAGGGTCATGAGTAGGCATTGAACTTCTACTCTGAACAACACAGGGAGATCCTAAAAAGCCTAGTGATAATACTAGGTCAAAAAAATATGCTCAGTTTAAAGATGACCAATTCATAGCTCCACCAGTAGTGTATTACCATTTTACAATTTGTTTTTATTATAATTATATGATTGATAATTATAATTTTCCTTTTTTTATCTTTGCCAATTTGATATACCTTAGGTAGAGCTTCAGAATTGTTTTAATATGCATTTCTCTAATTATTAGTGATTTGGAACTATTTTTTACATGGTTATGATTAATTTGAATGATTTTTCTTTGGGACTAGTCTCTTCATCTCCTTTGACTGTTATCTGTTAGAGAATGGCTGTCATTTCAAAATATTTGAATATGTTCCTTGTATGTCTTAGATATGAAATCTTTAGCAGAAGAACTTTCTGCAAAAGCTTCCTCAGGTACCTGTTTTCTTTTATTTTAACTGCATTAAGTTTGTTTGTGCAAAACTTTTCAATTTTATGTAATCAAAATTATTCATCTTATCTTCTATAATCCTCTTAACCCTTTATTTAGCCATGATCTCTTCCCTTAGGCAGAGTTATCTGAAAGGTAATTTTTTCCCTTGCTTTTCTAACATGTTTATTATCTTTACCTTTAATGTCCAAGTTGTATTTATTTGGAGCTTAGATGAGTGTATGGTGTGAAATGCTGGTTTACAACTAGTTTCTGTCTGATCATTTTACAGTGCCCCCAGAAGTTTTTGTCAAGTATTGAGTTATTTATTAGTTGTTATTATTTTTCTAATATTAGTGACCTTAGTAGCTGGGGTCTTTGAACCTTTGGAAAACTCTGCTTCTGTGTTCATTTTCTTCTGTATGTTGTGTGCCTAATCCATTCTACTGATTGACTAATTTTTTGTTAAACCAACTTCAAGTAATTTCAACAATTAAATAATTTAGGCAATATTGTAATTTTTATTATTGCTGTGACCAAGTACAAGCAATTAATATTTCTTCAGTTATATACCTCTGTTCTTTATTTCTATAAAGCGTATTTTATAGTTGGATTTATAAAATTTCCTATATGTGTCTTGGTAGGTAGACTTTCAAATAGTTTATGCATTCTGTAGTTGTTTTGAATGCAGTTCCTCTTTCTATATCTCCCTTATGGATGTTGTTGATAGTATTTAGGGAAACTCATGATTTTTGTGGTTTTATTTTATGTGCTGATGTTTTGTTTAATATTTTTTGCATCAATATTCCTTATAGATATTGGTCTATGGTTTGCTTTGTGTCTTTCTGTTTTAGTTAGCAGGATCATATTTGTATCCTTGAAAGCATTTATATGATTCCTTCTTTTCTTAATTTTGTAAACAATTTTTACAATTTTGGAATTGTCCTCCAAATATGTGGTTGCATTCCCTTGAAAAACCTTCTGGATGGAACACTCTATCTCTTGACTCAGAGCATTTTTACTGGCTGTCCCTCAAACCTGGAACTCTCTCCCTCCTCATCTCTGCCTCTTCTGGTTTCCCTGGCTTCCTACAAGTCTTAGTTAAAAGCTTCTACAGGATGACTTTTTCAATCTCCCTTAATGCCTTCCCTCTGTTGATTATCTCCAATTTATCCTGTATACATTTTGTTTGTACATAGTTGTTTGCATGGTGCCTTCCAATTATACTGTGAGCTCCTTCAGAGGAGAGACTTACCACAGGGCTTACCACAGTCCCTGGTATCTCATCCAGTGGTTCTCAATCTTCCTAATGCCGCGACCCTTTAATACAGTTCCTCATGTTGTGCGGACCCCCAATCATAAAATTATTTTCATTGCTATTTCATAACTGTAATTTTGCTACTGTTATGAATTGTAATGTAAATATCTTATATGCAGGATGTATTTAAATTGAACATAACCCACAGGTTGAGAACTGCTAGATGCTTAATAAATACTTACTGACTGACTTGACTTTTAATATATGTCTTGACACTTAGTATCTGTGTAACTATGTTTACATCATTCATCCTTTCTGAACTTGTTTCTATAATATTTGTAGTGTTTTATAGGATGGTTGTGAAGAATGTGCTCTAGAAACATTCAAGGGTGACATACATATACCTGTAACTTCTTCATATTATCATGTACTAGGGCTAAGGGTTAGTTCTAGATCAAACTTTTCTCAAAGAGAATGAATGTTTGAGAAAACAAATCCCTATATATACCAAAATATTTAAAGCAGTTCATTTTGTAGTAGGAAAGGACTAGAAACAAGGTAGGTAGCCCTTGATTAAGCAATGACTAAACAAACTTTGTTACATGAGTATAGTAGAATAACTGTAAGAAATGATGAATATGGAAAATACGAAGAAACATAATGCATATGAAAAGAGGCAGTGTATAGTAACCAGGACAAGGAAATCAATATACATAATAATTATACAGTGTAATTGAAGAAAACCAATATAAAAAAACTTTTAAAAAAATCCCAAATTAAATACTTAATTATAATTACCAAGTCTGCCCCTGAAGAGATGAGAAAATATAACTCCCTGCTGACTGCATTCTCACCTTGCAAGCACGAGCCCTTAAAGGATATACAATTTTGAGTTGGTTCATTTGTACCCTGCAAAAAAGGAGGCTGGAGGGGGTTATTTCTAAAAATAGAAAATTATAAATCCTTTGTTATGACTTCCCAGAGAAGAGAAGGAATATATGATGAGAAACCCATTCAGGCAACTAGTCTCTAGTGGGCGGGTTGGGGTGGAAGGAGATAGTTTGAATAGGAGAGATTGAACAATTCTGCTTAGCACTTCTCCCTACCACTGCTACACATAGAAATTAAATATAATCAAGCCACTCCCTACATTGGGGTGATCCAGGAAATATATGAAAACAGACAAATAAGAATCTAATGTTACAATAATGAAGTTGTTCAATTAGAAAACAAGAGAACATTCTCTAGGCAAAAATTTGCTGACAGGACCTATGATTTCATCAATGTCAGGAAATTCTGGTCTGTCTATAATTTAGTTAGCTGAATCCTACTGAGCTATTTGAGGGGAAAAAAAAGAAACTAAGTAATTTGCTCAGGGTCATACAACTAATAGAGAGGAAGGGAATAAGCTTTTGTATAATAATATATATAATATATATGTATTATCCTATATATATATATATAATAATAATAATATAATAATACCATGTTAGGCACTGTGCTAAGTGCTTTACGAATATTATTTCATTTGATGCTCACAACAACCCTTCAAGGCACGTACTGTTATTATCCCCATTCTATAGTTGAGGAAACTGAGGCAAAGTGATTTGCCTAGTGTCACACAGCTAGCAAGTTTCTAAGGTCCAACTGGAATTCAGGTCTTACTGAGTTGAGGCGCAGCACTCTATCACTGCATCACCTACCTGTCTCTTAATAATTAGCTAATGTCTAAGAAGCAAGAATTGAAAGTGGGTCTTCCTGAGCCCAAGCTACACCATGGTGCTTTTTTGGGCAAAAATATGTTAACACTTTAGCATCATATATCCTAGATTGACAACAAGGTTAAAGAAAGAAAAGTCTATAGATATAATAATAATAGTATTGATATAACAAAGCACTTTATAAATATTATCTTATTTGATACTCACAACAGTTTGGGCTGGTGGTATTATCCCCATTTTATAGATTAGGGAACTGAGACAAACAGAGGTTAAACAAATTGTCCAGGGTCATGCATCTGGCAAGTGTCTGAAACTAGATTTGAACTCAGGTCTACCTGACTGAAGATCTAGCATTCTATCTACTGTAACTCCTAGTGGCTTCTAGATCAGAGGTGGGCTGATGTGGAAAAAAAAATCTGCTTTACTGAAACTGGAATTAATGTCATTGAACATGAGGTAGCTGAAAAATTAGGTCTTGATCAAACACCAAACAAAGAGATTCCTGCTGTTACTGGGGCAGAAAACTGAGGTACATTCCCAGAATAATAACAAAAATTGAACAAAGGAAGATCTGATGATCTAGCAGTAGCTATTCCCCCAAAAGGATGAGAATGTACAAGCACTACAAAACAAAACCATTTTAATACTGCCATGACCTAGTTTTAGGATTTTGACGTTACACAATGAAACAAAATTCTAAAAGTAGACCTCTCAAAAGATGACTATGATTTTGATCATAGAACTGGAAGGGGTATTATAAATCATCTTGTCAATTTATACATGGGGAAACTGAGTTAATCCTTAAAATAAAACAGATTTTACTTCAAATCTAAATAAAATACATACATGAAA
>JAQQSV010001911.1:0-25137 GCA_028646515.1 Pseudochirops corinnae
GAAAATTGCCTGTTTATATCCTTTGCCCATTTATCAATTGGGGAATGACTTGTATTCTTGTAAATTTGACTTAATTCCCTGTAAATTTTGGAAATGAGGCCTTTATCAGAGACATTGGTTGTAAATATTCTTTCCCAATTTAAAAATAGTATTTCTCTTGATGGATCTAAGAGAGCTGATACGGGAATCAAGTTTTTCAGGGAAGATGGTGTGTTCATTTTTTTTCAAAGTTCTTTCTGTTTTTACTTCAGCAAGAAGTTCTTTGTTGGTCAAAATCAGGCCCAGGTATAACTTCCAGTTGTCACTTCTACCTTTTCAAGAATGAATTTTAATGAAAAGAATTCATAAAATTATCAACTATTCTGCCTTTGGCAGAGAGGGACAGAGAGAAAGAGAGAGGCAGTGCCTGAGAAACAGAGACACAAAGAAATGGAGACAGACAGAATGGATAGTTGGGTTCAAAAGAGGATACACAATTTTATAGTCCTTTGGGAATAGTTCCAGATTGTTTTCTAGAATCATTTGATTAGCTCACAACTCTACCAACAGGATGTTAGTGTCCCAATTTTTTCAAAATCCTTCCACCATTGTAATTTTTCCTTTTTTTCTGTTAGCCAGTCTGAGTGTGAGGTGATATCTGAGTTGTTTTAATTTGCATTTCTCTAATCGTTAGTGATTTAGAACATTTTTATGTGACTAGTGATAGCTTTGTTTTCTTCTGAACTTTGCCTGTTCATGTCGTTTGACCATTAATCAATTGGGGAATTATTCATAGTATTGTAAATTTGCCTCAGTTTCCCATATATTTGAGAAATGAGACTTTTAACAAAGAAACTTGCTTTAATTTTTTTTTTGCCAGTTTCTGGTTTTCCTCCTACTTTTGGCTATATTAATTTAGTTAATGTAAATTTTTAAAAATTTCATACAATCAGATGTTTTCATTTTACTTACCATGATACTCTCTATCTCTTGTTTGGTAATAAACTCTTATCTTGTCCATAACCTGACAGGCACATTTTGCCATACTCCCCTAATTTACTTATGTCTAAATCATTTATTCATTTTAACCCATCTTGGTACACAGTATGAGATGCTCGTGGGTTCCCTACTTTCTGCCAAACTACTTACCAATTTTCCCAGCATTTTTTTTATGTCAAATGGTGAGTCCTTACCCTAAAACCTTGGCTCTTTGAGTTTATCAAATACTAGATTACTATGTTCATTTACTACTCTGCATTCTGTACCAAATCCACCAATCTATCACTCTTTCTCTTACCCAGCACCAAAGTTGTTTCAGTGATTAATGCTGTGTAATATTGTTTGGAGTCTAGAAACTAGTAGGCTGCCTTGATTCACATTTTTTTTTTCATTGATTCCATGTATATACTTTATCTTTTGTTTTTCCAGATGAATTCTAAGAAAAAAATTTTTTTAGCTCATCCAATTCTCTTAGAGTGTCAGTTTTATTGGCATGTAATTGAGCAAAATTACTAATTTTTAAAATTCATCTTTCTTGGTGATGCATTTGTCTTTTCATTTTTGATGCTGGTAATTTGGTTTTCTTCTTTTTTTTTCTTTTAAATAAAATTAACAAAAGGTTTGTCTATTTTATTGTTTTTTCATAGAACCAGTTTTTACTTTATTAATTTTTTAACTTTTAACTTTATTAATCTCATCTTTGATTTTTCATAATTTCCAATTTGGTATTTAATTGGAAAATTTCAATTTGCTCCTTTTCTAGCCTTTTATTTTAGTTGTATATCCAAATTATTGATCTGCTATTTCTTTTTTAAATGTACACATCTGGAGACATAAATTTTCCCCTAAATACTGTTTGGCTATATGCCACAAATTTTGAAATGTCGTCTTAATATTTTTATTCTTTTAACTAAATAATTGACTGTTTCTCTGACTTGTACTTTGTTATACTCATTCTTTAGGATTAGATTATTTAGTTTATAATTAATTTTAAAATATATGCTTCTATAACCCTTTACTCAATGTAATTTTTATTTCATTATGGTCTGAAAATGGTGAATTTAATGTTTATGCTTTTTTGCATTGGGTTTTAAACTTTTTATGTTCTAATAAATAATCAGTTTTTGTGAAGGTGCCATATACCACTGAGGAAAAGGTATACTCTTTTCTATTGCCATTCAGTTTTCTACAGAGGTCCATAATATCTAACTTTTCTAAGATTCTATTCATATTCTTAACTTTTTTCTTGTTTATTTCATGGTTGGATTTATCTAGTTCTGAGAGGGGAAGCTGAGGACCTTGACTAGTATAGTTTTACTTTCTGTTTCCTCCTATGATTCATTTAACTTTTCCTTTAAGAATTTGGCTGTTATGCCATTTGGTGAGTATGTGTTTAGTATTGACATTAATTAATTTTCCATAGTGCTTTTTAGTGAGATGTAGTTTTATGGTTCATCCCTTTTAATTAGGTCAAGTTTTGCTTTTGCTTTGTGGGAGTCATTTTGCTACCCCTGCCTTTTTTATGTCAGCTGAAGCATAATAGATTCTGCTCTACCACTACCCCTTTTCAACTGTATATGTTTCTGTTTCTAGTATGTTTCTTGTAAATATATTGTTGATTCTAGTTTCTAATCCATTCTGTTGCCCACTCCTGTTTTATTAGTGAGTTCATCCCATTCACATGTACATTTCTAATTACTAACTGCATGATGCTTTATCTTATTTTCTTCTGTTTCTCCTGTCTCTCATTTTATCCTGTTCCTCCTCTACAATCTGTTTTGCTTCTGGCCAGTGCTTTTAAAAAAAAAAAAGCACCCTCCCATTAATCATACCCCCTTTCTCTTTTCTCCTTCCATTCCTACTTCCTTGTAGGGTAAGATAGATTTCTCCACTCAATTTTGTGTGTGTGTGTGTGTGTGTGTGTGTGTGTACACACCTCTTTGAACCAGTTTAGTTGTAAGTGAGGCTGTAGGGTTGTCCCATTTAACCATTATTTCCCCCTCCATTATAAAAGCTCTTCCTAGTATACCTCTTTTATGGGCTATAGTTTCTTCCATTCTTTCTCTCTCTTCCCCCTTCTTCCAGGGGATTCCCTCTTTCTTCCCCACCCAGTTTTTTTTAAACATCATCCCAACATAATTCATATAATCACACAGCCTCTATGTAGAATCCTCCTAACTTCCCTAATATTGATAATTTTTTTAGAGGTTAGTATATCATCTTGCCATAGAGAAATGCAAACACTTTAACCTTACTGAGTCCCTTAAGATGTCTCTTTCAACTTTACCTTTTTATGCTTCTCTTGGGTCTTGTATCTGAAAGTCAAATTTTCTATTGAGCTCCAGTCTTTTCATCAGGAATGTTTGAAACTCTTCCATTAAATATCCATTTTTTCCCTTGAAGGATTATTCTTAGTTTTGCTTGGGTACGTTATTGTTGGTAGTAATCCTAGCTCTTTTGCCTTAAAGAATATCATATTCCAAACACTCCACTCCTTTGACATGGTAGTTGCTAAATCTTGTGCAGTCTTGTATATGGTTCCACAATATCTGAAACCCTTTTTTTTTTTCCTGGCCTTTTCTCTGGCTTTTCTGACTTATGTCTGAAGTATGTTCTTTTTTACCTGGGAGTTCTAGAATTTGGCAAAAAAAATTCCTGGAAATTTTTGTTTTGGAATTTCAGGTTGTGATCTGTGGACTCTTTCCATTTCCATTTTTACCTTCATATTTTAGAATATTTGGGTCAGTTTTACTTGATAATTTCTTAAAATATGTTGTCTAGGCTCTTTCTTTTATCATGGCTTTCAGGTAGTACAATAATTCTGGAATTATCTTTGCTTCATTTATTTTTTTGCCTCTTTTACCAGGCTGTTCATTGTCTTTTCATGATTATCTTCTTTTGCTCTCATTTCTTTACCTAATTTTTCTTCTACTAATCTCATTCAGTTAAAAAAATGAGCTTTTCCAGGAAATCTTGCTGGGCGTACATATAATTCACATTTTTTTTTTCTTTGAGGTTTTGCTTATACTATTTTGATTTAATTATCTTCTGAGTTTTTAATCTTGCTTTCCTCTCTCACCATAGTAGATTTTTATGATCAGGTTCTCCTTTTGTTCTTTTCTCATTTTCTACCCTATTTCTTGATTTTTAACTTTATGTTAAAATTGATCTCAGTTCCTGTTGGAGGGGTGGGGAGACTGTCCCAAGCATCTTCCTTCTAAGGTCAATCTAAACAATTGTAATTTCTCTTCTATGAAACAACTTAACAAATATATCCATAGGCTCATAAACATTTACAAGTGGAAAATTTAGAGATAATTTTACCTTGATACCTAAGTTAAGAAAAATGATGTACATGGGGTTAAATTAGTTGCCCAATGTTATTTAAGCAGCAAGTGAAAAATCTAAAACTTGAATTCATGTCTTCTTCCTTCAAGTTAAGTGATCTTTCTACTATTCTATGCTGATAGTTAAATTTACAGACATGCCTCTCCTAAATCATATTTCACCAATGATATGGAATTCTTTGAATCTCTTCAACATCACCCATTATTCCCTTGGATGCTCTAGGGCTTGTTAATTCCCGCCCCCCACCCCTCCCTCAAAATATAGTACTTGGAACAGTAGGGCAATCTATCACCTTCTGCTTATGTATAATATGTTTGTTAATGAAGATAATTTTATCTTTTTGGTTTTATATAACAGTTTTTGAATTTATAGCTAGAAGAGAAACCAGAGACCATCTAGGTCAACTTCCTTCTTTTACAGATAAGAAAATTGAGATTCGAGGAGCTTAATTGATTTGTTCAAAGGAACCAAGATAGTGAGCTTCAGAGATGATATTTGAAACCAGGTTTTCTGCATTCAAAGTTTGTTCCATTTTCACTGTACCATACTAATTCTTCAAATACTGTATGTTGTCAGAGGGAAATGATTGTCAGGTTTTTAGCTTGATAACTTAGTTAAGCTCATTCTAAACTCTTTTGTGAAGCAAATGCAGCAGCTAGACCTGGGCAGTTAGTTTGGGAAGGTCTGATGTGTTTTAATGTATTTTTTTTTTTGTTTTCAATTCCTTCCCCCTCCCCCTTGCTCAGAGAAACTTATATGAGTTATACACTGACATTCCTCTTAGTTTATATGATATCCTTGGATCAATAGGGCCCCTTTCAAATCATCCCAGGAATTTCAAAAGGCAAAAGTACAAAAAATAGCTACCTATTCTTTGTGACCTCCTCCCTAGTCTCTATATAAATATGATTGGAGAAAAAGATACTGGATGGGGTGATAAAGGCAAAACAGTTGCAAACATATATTTGCAATTGTTTTGCCTTTATCTCCCCAACCAAAATCTAGTCTCTCCATATATGTTCTATTGCTTGCAGTTTCTTCCATGGCATTATTTTATTTACCAGATACCTGTAAACTTCTGGTTAGAGATTATGAATCACCCCATAACCATTTAATAAACTTATAATGATGTTATCTCCTGATGATAGAAAAATCTGAAAATGTATCACTGAGGGCATAATTTAGGAAAGGTTGATGAATAGCTTTTTTTTCTTACTTTAGAGAGAAAAAAATTATAGATAGTATTTTACATGGTTATTTCATGCCTTCTCAAAATTATTACATTTCTAAAACATTATTAATGTATGATTGTATATGTTGCGACAAAAATCCAACCAAAATTAATGAGATATTATGAGTCATATGAATAAGGATTCAATGAAATGTGAAAAGAATAAAGCATACTTTATTTGAAAGCTATAGTAAGCAATACAAGTAGCAATATAAACGGTTTGGGATCTAGAATGATGAGTTGTTCTTTTCTACTTGCCATCTTTTCCTCAGCCAGATTATGACTTTTTAAAGCTTTCCTCTTTTCTCTCCATAGAGCCCACCGGAATGATCTTGAAAATATTGTCCCATTCCTTGGTATTGGCCTCCTGTATTCTCTGAGTAATCCGGACCTTACCACAGCCTTATGGCACTTCAGAATCTTTGTCGCATCTAGAATCTACCACTCAATTGCATATCTGACACCTCTTCCCCAGCCAAACCGTGGGTTGAGTTGGTTTATTGGATATATAGTTACTTTTTCAATGGTATACAGATTGTTGAAGGATAAACTGTACTTGTAAGACAATATCATAACATTCAAGCTTTAGGTTAGGCTTTTGCTAAGAATTTTGTTACTTCTTAATCTTTAATGAATCATTTTTCCTCTGGAGTTAAAGGCAATGGTGGAGGACAGAATTATTTTGAATGCCACCATTAATGTCATCTTTTGATTCTGTATTAACATTTTTGTTGGAGATTTTCCATAATGACCCTTCATTTTCTACTCTTTTGCCTCATCAGATTAATGAGTTTAAAGCATTGCATATATTACATGATTTTTAGCTTTTCAAACTTTTGAATATGTAATGTAATAATTTTGGTTCGAGTTAGATTGCTGTTAAAGCCTATGTACATCAATAAAGGACTAAAACAATGACGAACTCATTCTTCTCTTTTTAATACTGTGGTGGTAAAAATAAAATAGTATAACCTTAACAAAAACCTCAAAGTGAAAACTGCCAGGTATATCATAACTAAAATCTAGAGCTTCCACATCAAACAAACAATTATTTAAAGAGGCAAAAACATACCAAGGAACCAAATAAAGATTATGTAAGACTTAGAAAGAGGTAATATAAATGAAAGACGAGCCCTAAATACAAGTCCCTCCCCGCCAAAAAAAAGACACAACCCAGGATAACTTGTCTTGCAGTACTAAACATAATCATGGAAGGAGGGGGAGTGGGAATAGACCTTCAATTAAATAGAAGGATTCCTAATGAAAAGGCCATAACGAAGCAGAATCTTTGAAATGTGAACATAGGAGTCAAGAGATACATAGGAAGATAAATACATTTGTCTAATTGGAAGATATTAAATGATGATGAATTGTTTACAGTCCAATGGGGGAGAAAAAAATGTCCTCAGAATCTTAATGCCTTTAAGAATCATTAAGTTCAATAAAAATGTCAGAGGCCCCCTGTGAGGGGTGGTTTTGTTCTGTTTTAATAAACTTAAGAAGGGAATGCAAAGGGCAGCTAGGTGGCACAGTGAATAGAGCACCAGCCCTGGAGTCAGGAGGACCTAAGTTCAAATCCAGCCTCAGACACTTAACGCAAAAACTAGCCTTGTGACCTTGGGCAAGTCACTTAACCCCAACTGCCCTCCAAAAAGCAAAAAAAAAAAAAAAAAGGAAATGAAAGGAATAAAGGGATATAAAGGAAGAAAGGAGGAAGAAAGAATGAAGAATATAAGCATACAGGAAGGGGGAGTGGTATCCCATCAAACTCATACATATATATATATGTATATATATATATATATCACAAAGAGAGGTCAAATACTCACAAACACTAACTCATTCACACACACACACACACACACACACACACTTTCATCCTTACAAAAAGAGCATGGTATAGAAATACATTGAGGTATACAGGGGAATATGAAGAGACAGGGAGAAGGAAGAAAATGTGTTAAGAGGAAGGACAAGATAGAAGAGGGAACAGTCATAAGCAAAAGAATTTCTAACACAAGTAGACTTGTGGAATGGAATGAGAGGAAAGGAAGGAAGGAAGGAAAGAAGGCAGGAATGGAGGGAGGCAGGGAGGAAGGAAAAAAGGAAGAGAGGAAGGGAAAGAGAGGGAGAGAAGGATGGAAGGGCAAAAATCTATGATTGGAGGTGGACAATAGAAAAAGAAGAAGGCGAAAGAGAAAAATAGATCAATCCATTAGAATCCTCAGATTAAGTAAGTTTCTTTTTTTTTTTTTTACTTCTGTAAAATTAAGAGATAAAGAAAAAAGTATAAGAGGAAATCATATGAATCATCAATCATAACCATGGATATAAATGTGATTAATCAAAAAATATAAGAGATAGTAGAATGGATTGGAAGGGATTTAATAGTATGTTGTTTACAAGAAACACAACAAACATAAAGATTCATACGGAGTAAAAAGTCTAGAGGAAAACTGATAATGTTTCTTATAAACTCTAATCATTAATGATCATAATTTCAGATAAAATGAAAAAAGACCTTCTATAGAGAGATACATAGAGACACTGAATTATGCTTGAAGGTGACACAGATAATGAGTCAATATCAATATTTTATATGTATAAGTAGATACATATTTTGTGTGTGTGTTTACTGAATGCCAGAGCAACTAAATACTTAAAGGAAAAGTTAATCAAATTGAATGTAGAAATAGTAAAACTGTACTATTGTGGGAATATAAATGTATTCCTCTTAGGTAGAAATAAATCTGATAAAGAGATAAACAAGAAAAGCCTGAAACTTGAGTAAAATTTTAGGAAAATTGGCTATGATAGAACTCTTGTTATTACTGAATGGAGTAGAAAAAAAAAGTTTTCCTATTTTTCACTTATCTCTGGCACCTTACAAAACTTGTCTGCATATTAGAGCATTAAAAATTCACCAAAAAATTCAGAAAAGCTTCTTGAAATATCCTTTGCTGATGACAATGCAGCAAAATTCAATAATTTACCTTAGAATAAGTGATTCAATTGGATTAGAGACTAAATGATTTAATCCTAAGTAGGTAAAATTAAAAATTAAACAATATAATATTTTTCAAAGGAACCAACAATAGCAAAACATGAACAATTTATGGGATGCAACTAAAGCAATGTTTAAGAAAAAATAAAGAATAGATCAATAGGGGCAGCTAGATTGCACAGTGAATAGAGCACTGGCTTTGGAGTCAGGAGGACCTGAGTTCAAATATGATTTCAGACACTTGACACACTTACTAGCTGTGTGACCTTGAGCAAGTCACTTAACCCCAATTGTCCTGCCCTCTCCCCTCCAAAAAAACAAAGCAAAAAAAAAAGTAGATCAATAGATTAGGCATGCAATTAAAAAAAAAAGAAAAATAAAAAAAAAATCCCCAACAAAAGACCAAAGTAGAAATTTTTTTCTAAATTCTAAAATCAAATAGATATAGAATTAAAAAATAAAACAAGAAACAAGGTTTTTAAAATAACTAATAGAATATACAGTTTGATAGTTTATTCCAAAGAGAAGGCTAAATCTAATTGTATGAAAAATGCAAAAGGCACATTCATGCCAACAGAAAATGAAATAAAGGAAATCAACAAATCTGATAACATAAATGAAATCAATGAATGTTTATGAAAATATGAAATACCTGGATTATCAGAGGGAGAACTAGAGAATGTAAAAAAAAGAAATCTTAGAAAAAGGAATTGAACAAGCCATAAATTATCTTCCCCCACCACTATCCCAAACTATATGGCTTTATAAGTGAATTCTATTGAACATTAAAAGAACAATTAATTCCTGTGTGTCACAAACTATTTGTAGAAATAGAAAAAGACCATGTGAAACTCTACAGCACAAATATGATTTTGATATGTCAAAAGAGAAAAAAAGGAGCAGAAAGAAAACAATAAACCAGTATCCCTAATCAACATAGATGCACAATATTAAATACAATTTGAGCAGAGGCTATAATAATATATTAAAGAGCTGACCAGGCTGGGTTCAAAGCAAGAATATAGTTTCAGCTTGAGGAAAGTCATTAAAATGATAGATGATATTAATAGTAAAAAATAGTAACAGTTATTATACTAAGAGATGCTGAATAAGTTTTTAGCAAAATCCAACACTCATCTATTAATAAGACTAGAAAGCATGGGAGTAAATGGGCTTTTCATTATTATTACAAGTAATATTTATCTAAAAACCTTGAGCCAACACTATTTGTAATGGATAAGAGTCATTTCCAATATAATTAGGGTAAAACAAAGATGTCCATTACTATTTAACATAATTCTAGAAATGCTAGCTATAGTAAAAAGAAAAGAAATCGTAGGAATAAAGAGGAAACAAACTATCACTTTTTGTGAGTGATTTTAATAGTATTTTATTTTTTCAATTATATATAAAGACAATTTCTAACTGATTTTTACAAAATTTTTAATTTCATATTCTGCTTCTCTCTCTCCCCTCCCTTCTTCCTAAAATACAATTTGATATGGGTTATATATATGCAGTCATATAAACCATATTTACATATTAGTCATGTTGTGAAAGAAGAAACAGATCAATTTTTTTTAAAGCAAAAAAAAAAA
Organism: Pseudochirops corinnae; assembly: GCA_028646515.1. Classification (NCBI taxonomy): domain Eukaryota; kingdom Metazoa; phylum Chordata; class Mammalia; order Diprotodontia; family Pseudocheiridae; genus Pseudochirops; species Pseudochirops corinnae. The sequence goes on from JAQQSV010001911.1 coordinate 10,160, forward strand.
AAAAGAAAATAGTATGCTTCAATTTGTGTTCAGAGTCTACCAGTTCTTTCTCTGGATATGAATAGGATTTTCCATCATGCAGCTTTTGGAATTGTCTTGGATCATTGTATTGACTGAGAGGAGCTAAGTCATTCATAGTTTATCACACACAATGTTGCTATTATCGTGTACAATGTTATCCTGGTTCTGCTCATTTCACTTTGCCTCAGTTCATGTGGGTATTTCCAGGTTTTTCTAAAATCTATCTGCTCATCATATTTCTTAGAGCACAATAGTATTCAATTACATTCATATGCCACAGCTTATTCAGTCATTCCCCGATTGATGGACATTCCTTCAATTTCCAAATATTTTGCCACCTCAAAAAGAGCTGTTGTAGATATTTTTGTGTATGTAGGTCCTTTTCCCTTTTTTTTTTGATCTCTCAGGGATACAGACCTAGTACTGATATTGATGAATCAAGAGTGTTCATAATTTGATTGCCCTTTGGGTGTAGTTCCAATTTGCTCTCCAGAATGGTTGGATCAGTTTTTTTTCTTTTATGTGAATGATGTGGTCATCCTTATGGACAACCCAAAAGGGCAAACTAAAAATTAATTTAAAAATTTGTAATTTCAGCAAAAGCAGGATGTAAAACAAATCTGCCCAAGACATTAGATATTTCTGTATATTATAAATAATTCAAAACAGAAATGAATTGACGATAAATCCCATTTTAAAAACTACAGAATACCTAAATGTTTAAGAGTCTTTATAACAGGGTACATACAGAAACCATTAGAATACAACTACAAAAAACTATGGAAATAAAGAGAGACACAAATAATTAGGAAACTATTAATTGATTCTTATTTTTCTAAGCCTTCCATCTTACAACTTTTCCCATCTCAGTTTTGACATACTGTGGTTAATCATAAGCAATCAAATGGGAATTTTGGGGAGTTTTCTGGAAGCTGCAGATGACATGCAAAGATCAGCAGATGACACAGAAAAAGTTTAAAAACTAAGAAATACATGACCCAAATTTTACAGTAAGATACTGTAAACACTCAATAAAAGAAAAAGAGAAAAAAAAAATCAGACTTCATCTCTAGTAGGAACAGAAGGCCAAAAACATTTTATGCACATTAACCAGATCATGGGGAGGCGCCCTGAACCCCTAAACCATGCCATGTGGAAGGGATAACTGTATCACAAAATAATTTACTTATTAATCAAAATAGCTGAGGATTATTTTAATAGAGTTATAAAGGATTTCATCTGGATGAACAAAAGCTCAAGAATATCAGGGAAGATAAATAGCTAAACCCCAAATCAGTAATCATCCAACCAAGTTGGAACTGGTTAAAATTTAGGTAAGTCAATCAATGAACAGATTTGGTACATGATTTACAGTAGCATAGTTTTTGATAAACTCAAAGACCCCAGTTACTTGTATAAAAGTTTCCTATTCCACAAAACCTACTAGAAAAACTGGAAAGTAGTCTGATGGAAATTAAGAATAGGTCAATGCCTCACACTCAATAGAAATATGTTTCAAATAAATATGAGATTGATAAATAAGGTTAACAAATTTAAAGGGGCAAGCAAAAAAAAATTCCTTTCATTTTTATGGGCATGGGAAGAATTCATGCATTAGAAAAGTGAATTTTACAGAAAATAAAATTAATATTTTTGATATTACATACTTTTTTAAAATTATAAAGCAAAACTAATGAAGTTCAAATTGAAATGGAAATAGGTAACTGGGAAAGTCTTTATAGCAGGTTTCTCTGATAAAAATTTCAAATCTAAAATATATAAGGAATCACTTCAAATTTATTAAATAAGAACCATTCTCGATTTCAGGAAGCAAAGTCAAGCTCATTGCACTATATGTAATTTACAAGCCCTTTTAAACCCTGTACTCTTTCTTTTTTTTTCTTTTTTAAATTGAGACATTTCTTTTCTCCAAATTTGTGATAATTCTCTCCTGTTTTCCATGACCTTTCAATTATCATTGTCAGTGGCTAAGCAGTCACATGTGCCACCTCTTTTGGGACTCAAAAATGTAGTTCTTTAGGAAGAGTTCACTTGAATTCTATAAAAGGGAAGGAAGGCATTTTCTTATTATTCCATTACTTGTAATGGGTATCAACTCTTATCAGTCTTTTTTGTGTTGTCATTTCCAGTTCAGGGACAATTCTTTATAGTCAGTTGTGCTATGATGCAACACATGCATATCTAAATACCATTGCAGTATGCAAAATCACCCTTAAAACCACAAGGTTTATGTGGAAAGTGGGGGTGAACATACCACTCAAAACTTTGTCAATAACCAAAAAGATATTTTTAATTTATATTTTATTTTACATTTTTGTAAGATTTATTTTACAATATTTTAAAAGACAGGAGACTAGTAAATAGTTTAAAAATACATAAATACTAAAATAAATAGCAGGTCTAAGTACTGCCTCAGGCTGCTGCTTTGCCTGTGCCTGCCTTCCAATGGGGTCCAAACTGGCAAAGTTGATGACTACAGAACTAGCCCACCATGGGATGGGATGGGGGCAGATCTATGCCATGACTGAAAGTAGGAAGAGGTGGAATAGGTAGATGCGGACCAGCCATCCATCACCCAAAGCTCCTATTGCACCAGAAAAAGATACAGCAAAGATAGCACTTTATTTTGAATTGTTTATGAATGTGTGTAACAAAAGGACTGCAGCTTGTAAGTTATGAAGCTGTGTGGATTTTTTCATTCTTATTGTTTTGCAAAGGCAAAATCGTACATCAACAAACTTAAAATTCATGTGCTCTAATTCCTGCTGTATCAATTTGAACAAATCTGATTTTTCAAAACAAATAGTATATAACATAACTGAGAACAACACTTGAGAAGTTATTTTTCCTTTGCTGTCAGTTATCATTATTCTACTCTTCTCAACTAAAGGTACTATGCTTTCTTTGATCCTCTTTTCTCCCAATATAGGGAAGAGGGAACTTCTTTTTTTTTTTTTGGTGGTCCTTAGTTTCTTTCACCAGTTTCAGTTCATTTTGAAGTTTAACATTTTCACATTTCCAGGATTATATATACCTTACTGTTACATTCATTCTCTATTACTTAGCCTTACTTCCATTTTTTATATATAATTTAAAAAAAAAAAAACTATTAGTTGGTGAATTTCCTTTGTATTTACATCAGTGTTTTTAGAACAAAAATCTCATTTTTCATTTCATTAGAATTGTTTTATTTTTTTTTGACTCTGGAATTTTATTATTAAGTAAAGTGGATGACTTCCCCTTGAATATTTTCATCAATAGTATCCTAGCTATCTTTCCTTTGAATCTTTTAAAATTCAATTTATTTCAGTCAAAATTAATTTCTCATTTTTTTCCTCTTCTGCTTTCCTTGGCTTCAATGGAAAATAATGAAGAAAATAATGAGGAATATTACAATCTTTGTTCTGACGATGTTCAGTTACTTGCCCAAGATATGATAAATGTAGGCAATATTTTTTTTTTCAGATTCCTTCTTGGAGTATCATCTATGCCTATGTGCAATCAACAGAAGTTAGTCATTTTCATTCATTTTGACTAGTTTTAGGAGGTTCTCTCTTATGTCTTGGATACCATGCTCTGGGAAGACATCAGATTTCTCTATTGGTCTAAATCAACAAATAGTTGCTTCAATATTCTGAAAAAAGAAATCACGATTTACTTCAACTACTTTCCTCTTCCTCTGATCTTTACAGAAATATTACCTAAAAGTTTTTGCATCTCAACTACATAAATCTTTGGAGGACAAACAGTTTTTTCTTCCTTAGAGAAGCCAGCAATACCCTCTTTGGAAAGAGGCTAAAACTTATTTATAAGCTTGAATTGTATAGCTGTCCTTTTCCTTTGCTTTCTCCTCTGTTTTACAATCTTCTGTTCTCTAGCCAAAGGTCACCTCAGATCCACTTTTTCTCCCATTGAAGCTTTGTTTCTGTTTCCTTTAAGAATACTTCATTGTCCCTTGGAAAGGGAGTATGGAGTATAGAGAGGCATTCTTTCAGTTCCTTGACCTTCTGTTCAAGAAGGAAGATCAGTGGATAACAATCATTTAGCTACAGCAGAAACATAAACACAGTACAGTTAATGCAAGTCACTGCACAATTTCTTCTATACTCCTTAATCTTTGAGATTTTCAGCCTTATTTCTTTGAACTACTTGTAGATGTTTACACGTTAATCCCAAGCACTGATCTAAAAATTTTAAAGCCAATCATCACTATTTAATACATTATCAATCCCACTTAAATTAATTTCCTTTGTCTAACTAACTCCACAGCCATAACTACCTTCCCTTCCAAATCTGGAACGTGTATCTGGAATTGACGCTTAAAGAATGTTTTCTTTTTAATTTTCCTCGATTTCTCTCAGATTCAACAACTGACATTTCACTAGGCCTGTCCTTCAGAATCTTTCATAATAGCCTTTCCCTTTTGATTTATCTCAAGGCCTTCATTTTTCTCTTGCTCCTTCTCACATAACCTTCTTACATAAAAGGTAGAAAGAGGATGATGAACAGATAAATTCAGAGGTATCTGGGAATACTTTTGTGAACTGATGCAGAGTCAATTGAGCAACACTAATATAACTATTTGTACCAGGCCCACAATATTGTAAAGGAAAACATCTTTGGAAGAATTAAGAATTCTGATTAATGAAATATCCAGCCAAAACATTGATGATGGAATATATGTGGAAAAGTAGTAGATTTCAGGTACAGAATGAGATATATTTTCAGACCAATACAACACAAATTAGTTTTCTTTTAATAAATGTAATTGTTATTTCTTTTTTCTGGTAGAGAAGGATTATGGAACAGAGAAGGAACAGTGATAGCGATATAAAAAGGAAGAAAGAAGAACTGTCCTGAGGCAAGCAAAGCACTGTTGTTACTACTGTCATGTTAATTATATTATATACATACATATTTCATTAATTATTAATTAATGCTAAGTTAATAATATTAATTGTATTATATACATACCTAATTTTAAAAGCTATGCATAGTACATTCATCATTTCATACACAATTCCATTTCCTGATCTTCTTTGTATATAGAAGTGTTCATATTTTTGTGACTTTCTATTACACAATTTTTTAAAAGTTATTTGAATATGGTAAATCTAATATTATTAATATAGATACAAGAAATAAAATAGCTAAGATTTATATAATACTTATTCTGTACCAGGCACTGGGTAAGTGCTTTACAATTGTTATTTCATGTGATCTTCATAACAACCCTGGGAGGTAGGTGCTAATATTCTCCCCATTTTACAGATGAGGAAACTGAGGCAGACAATTTAAGTGACTTGCCTAGATCACAGAACTAGGAAGTTATCTGAGAGAAGATTTGAATTCAGTTCTTCCTTACTCTGGACCTGGTGCTCTATCCAATGAACCACCTAGCTGTATAAATACTTGTATATGCACACACACACATACACACACACACACACACACACACTGTCTCTCATTATTAGAAAGTAAGTTTCTTTAAGGCAAGAAGCGTAGTCACTTATTTTTTTTTAAATCTTTGACATTTATCACAATTCCAAATGTGTTGTCTATTTGTGCTCTTTAAAATTTTTAAAAGTTGTTTGATGACTGATGGCTGAAGGATCTTGATGAGGACTACTAGTCACTAAGAAGTGGTACAAGCCAAGAAGTGCTGGGACAATTCTTGGAGATTCATATTTCATTTGAGATAAAGGCATAAGTTAAAGCTCTGCAATGCGTTATAATGTAATCAATCCTACAGCTGCTACCAGAAAGCCAAAGGCTCTGTAGGACAAGAAAGCCAAAGAAAATCAGCTGCTTTGCTTGCCTCTCCAGAAATATGGGAACATTGTGGGAAGTATTTGGTTGATTTCATATTCAGTTGACCCTTTGGACCTCCCTATGCTCACAGCCTCTCAGGGCATTTTGTTCCCTAAGCATTTTATGCAGTTCTTGAATTTGACAGAGAAACGAGTAAAGAAAGCAGAAGAGTGGAAAGTAACTTTAGGAAAGGAGTTAGGAAGTTAGACTGAATTTGTCCTCAATCTCCCATGTTTGAAAGCACAAGTGCAGGACTGTGGATAAGCTATCGGACCTTTGGGCTTTTGTAGTCAGCAGACACAGGCCGTAAGGGAGATATAATTTAGAAAGCCTTGATAGTACTGTATAAAATGTTAGCAGTAAAATGGAGAGGAACTATGTACCCAAGTAGGACATACCATCTTTAAGAAAAAAAAAGATTCTACTACTTTAGATTAGGGCAAAATTAAAGGGAAAACCAAGAGGTAAGAAATAGGACTATATTATCATAGGATTAATTCTCAAATGGCCCCTTGAGATCTGCTAGTTTAACTCCCTCATTTTGCCAATAAGATAACTAAGGTCCAGAGTGGGGAAATGATTCACCCTAAATCATATGACTAGGAAATAGTAGAACTTCTTATTCAACTCTTGGTCTTCTGACCCCAAAAATCTTTTCATTATACTATGTTGTTTTTTACCATTTCTCAAATACTTTACAGAAACTCTGAATTAGAAAGGATCGCAGAAGGTATGTAGTACTATCCTAGCCTAGCCTAAGGCAGCTAAATGATGCAGCAGATAGAACACCGAGCTTGGAACCAGAAAGACCTAAGCTCAGATCCGGCTTCAGAGACTTACTAGCTGTGTGGCCCTGGCCAAGTCACTTATTTTCTGTCTACCTCACTTTCCTCATCTTTAAAATGAGAATTAAATAGCACCTACCTCCTCCCAGGGTTTTTGTGAGAATCAAATAAGAGAATAATTGTAAATCTCTTAGCACAGTACCCCAAACAGAATAATAGGTATTTACAAATATTTCCTTTTGTCTTTCCATTGTTCTTACCCAGATGGTGAAACCTAGCTTTGATATCTTTGATAAATGTTCAGCCTTCTTTGATTTAAAAACTCAAACAGTGGGAAATTTTTTGAGCCAGACCATTCTGTTTCTGGACAACTTCATTGTAGAAATCTTTTCCTTTTAATGAACTAAAATCTTCTTCTATATAATTTCTATCCCTTGGTCTTTGTTTGCTCTCCCCTCTAAGTATGAGCCAAATAAGTACAATCCTTCTTCTGTATAACAGATAATCTTTCAGACTGTTGTCAGTTATTCTTTCTCAGATTCTCTCTAAAGCTTCTCTTCTTCAGGATAAATATCATAATTCCTTTTTGTTACTTTTTACCCCCAATTAAGGTAGGACAAATATATTCATAACAATTAATTTTTTAAAGAAAGTGATTCTTTCAATATATCATTTCACATGACTAATGTGTTAATTATAGGCTCAGGTATATGGCAGTAAAATTTGTAAATATGTTCAAGAAGTAAATAATGCCTTGACTAGGGTACATATACTTAGCCTTCTCCAGATCACTTGCAATATAATTTTTTTTTTATTACATGTGTTACTTAGGAGAAAGGAAGGAGGAAGTAACAAATGTTTGGATAGTCCTCCTGCTGTATCAAATTGGTTACCATTTCATCCAATCTGTATCCCCATTTCCACTATACTTTAACTGACAGTTATAAAATTAATTATCTCATCTAAAAATTTCATCAAAATTAACTTTAGCCTCTATCAGGAAATTTCAAATAGAGTAAAGAATCTTTCTATTCCAAAGTTATAAATATTTGAAAATTGAGTTATAAATAAAAAGCATTTTGTAGCTTTTGGAATTACTGAAAGAAATGCATTGTGTTCTACTACGAGTTATCATAATCATGAAAACAAGTGTTGGCCCCTTTTGCCCAGGGCCTAAAGATGACAAGAGCAGGCCCAATGAAATATGGAATGTAGTTTGTTTCTCCTTTCTAATTCACTTTTCTTGGGAATCATGGTTTGTAGTAGAAATAGAAGACATAAGTCTAACAAGAGCTGGTTAGAATGTACATGCCTGAAGCCTTGCAAAATTGATTTAAAGAGCTTTAAACAAAAATGAAGAGATACATATATCTACCAAGCAAGACATGATACAGAGGGGCCCTAGTTAGGACAAAGAAGAACTATAGACACCTCTAGAAATTCATAGGAGACAAAAATTTAAGAAATTAACCGACAATAAAACCCATGGCCTCAGGTCTCTATACATTAATGGATTAAATATAGGTGGCAAAGAAAAAGAAGTGGAGATCAGATATTATTCTATATGGAGACAATAGGGGTTACATGTATAGAAGCTAAATGCCACTGTATTCTTCTTGGATATCCTTATTTGTATTAGGTCAAAGTAAGCATCTTCTGAATGAGTGATATCTTTTTGATATTTGTTCAATGATTTAGAGGGCCTTGCTTCATTCTCAAATTGAACCTGAACTAACAGAGTTCCGGGTCAACCTGATCCTAACAAAAATTAATTGCATTTGAACAAATTAAAAGGTTTAAATAATTGTCAAGTGCATACATACTAACAGGGGGAAAAGAGAGTAGAGTTTTTCCAGAGTCCACTATTTTTAAGAATAAAATAAGAAACAAAGACAGACAAACTCAGGGCCTGGGTAGCATTTTGTACTGTTTCTTTGATTTAAGAGAATAGAGAAAACTACCTTGGGAGAGAACAGAGAGACAGAGGAATTCATTGTGTAGGAAAAGATCCAGAAGATGGAGTCCCACAAGTGAGATGTGTAAAAATAAGCTTAAATAAATATGGATGGAAGGTACAGGTATATTATTAAGTTCATTCTTTTCTAACTTCAGAGAAAGAAAGTTGGACAACATTCCCTCCCTTGTTCTTCCTCCTCCCATACTACAGAATTTAGCTTAAAAATTCACACATAGTAAAAGTGAAATGGGTGTAATGAGGAAGTTAGTATAGAGATACAGTAATACTAACAGAGAGGTGATTGGGGTAGAATCAGAGAAAGAATTGTCATAAGTATAATACATCAGCAATGGGGGTTAGATAATAAAATAGGGATTAAGGAGAGAAGGAAAAGACAAGAAACACAAATTAAGTCTGGACAGAGGAAAGAAAAGAAGGGTAAGAAAGGAATATCAGACCAATACAATTTTGGATTAATATTATCAATCACACTTCCTTGTTTTCACCACTTTTATTCAGGGAAACTACATTTTGCTTAAAGATGATGTGGGTAATGACACAATATTCATGCTAAATATATACACCAAATGACAAAGCATTCAGATGTGTAAGGTCAAACCTATTTGAAATACAGGGAGAAATGGACAGAAATGCAATAATTATTGGTGACCTAAATATGTCTCTTTTATACTTAGATCTAATAAGAAAGTTAATATATGAATAGAATTTTAGAAAATTTAGCTGTGCCAGGTCTCTTATAACTATTGAATGGGAATCATAAAAAGTATGCATATTTTTAGGTTTTCCATGTTAACTTTACAAAAATTGACCAAATAGTGTTCACAAACACAGAAAAGCAGACACTAAATGCATACTTTACACAACAAAACAACAAAATTATAAGCAATAATTTGGAGAAACAATTCATACTTAAATGGAAAATGAAATAATTTAACCCAAATAATGTGAGTCAATGAACAAATAATTGAAAATGATAATTTTATCAAAAACAATAACAATGAGAATGCTTAGTAAAGGTTGTAGAATGCAACCCAACTACATTTGGGGGGATTTTGTTTTATATCACTAAGCACAAAAGAGAGAAACAAGATAAATCAATTATCCTTACAGTTAAAAATATCTAGAAAAATCAACAAATAACTGGGCATGATTATGCACATTTTTAATCCTTGCTACTGGGGGAGGCTGAGACTGTTGGATCACTTGAGCTTAGGAATTTTGAAATGTAATATGACTAAAGCCAATCAGATCTAGCATCAATATGTTAATCAGTCACTCTTAGGTGCCACTAGACTGCCTGAGAAGGATCTAAATGGCTCAAGTCAGAAGCAGAGCAAGTCAATATCTCTTCCTTCCCTTCAGCTACTCTGCTTGGTTTCTACTCCATGAATACACTTGCTCTAGGATAAACTCATCATTTGAAAACAACTTTGGTATTCAACATCTCTTCAGCTCCCTCAGTTGCCTCATCCCACTGATTGTGGAGATAAAAGGAGAAATAAATTCCTTTCCTAGTCCCTCTTTATAGTCTGGCTAACTTTTCATTTTCTTTCAGTTTCTCTGCTTGATTTCAAGTCCACAAATATGATACCCTTACACTGGGTACCCTCTGGTGTCTTCCTTTTGTCTATTGTCTTCCCCTATTAGATTATAAGCTTCTTGAGGGCAAGGGCTATTTTTGATTTTCTTATTTATATTCTCTATGCTTAGCATGCTATCTGACACATAATAAATGCTTAATAAATATTTATTAACTCTTAACTAGTTTGTGCCAGTCAGCAATAGGGTTAGGTCAATGAGGCTATCCTAGGGGTAAAAAGATCTGATCTCAAAAAAAAGATAGAAAAGGAAAAAAGAAACAAAAACTCAAAAAACATAAAAATAAGATGTCTGGAAAAAAAAATAAACCATATGAACTTCCCCAAAATCATTGAATTAGCAAAACTAAACTTTGATTTTAAAAAGACACACATAAGAGACAAATAGCTAATTCATTTAAAAAAGAGGGAAATCAAATTGCTATAATCAGAAATGAAAAAAAATATACATTGAATCCATTCACCAAGAACTTCCTTTTTTTCCTTCCTCATCTCATATTATTTAGATGTTTCCCCTCACTATATCCATCACCTCTGTCTCATGAAGAAAAATTGCCTTTCTCCTTGCCAAAGAAATCCTCTCTTCATTTACCCATGATCCCTTCATTGCCACATCTAATGACCTCTTCTCAATCTTCATCCTTCTTGAGCTCTCTGCAGTCTTTGACAGTGTCAATCATCCTCTATTCTTGGACACTTTTTAGGTTTTTGTGACAGTAATCTCTCTTGGTTCTTCTACCCATTTGACAATCTTTTTTTTTTTTTTCAGTCACTTTTACTTGATTTTCATCCCTACCCATGGAAATATCTCAAAAGTCTGTCATAGACCTTCTTCTCTTCTCCTTCTATATGATCTCATTTGGTAGTCTAGTTTCCATGGATTCAATTATTAGTGCTATATAGATCAGCGGTTCTCAACCTGTGGGTCACGACCTCTTTGGGGATTGCCTAAGACCATTGGAAAACACATATTTCTGATGGTCTTGGGAACCGAGACACCGCTCCTCCATCCATCTCCAGGCAGGTCTGCCAACATGCAGATATGTCCACTTACGAGTATTAAAGGGTCACAGCATTAGGAAGGTTGAGAACCATTGATGTAGATGATTCTCCACTCTATCTAGTTCTAACTTCTCTCTTGTCTTCCAACTTCACATCTCCAACTGCCTATTGGACATCTTAAAATGAATGTCCCACGGATATCTCAAACTCAACACATGTAAAACAGAATTCATTATTCCCACCCCCCCCCCCAATATTCCTTTTCCTCAAACTTTCCTATTATTGTTGAGATCATCACCATGCTACCATTTTTACATATTTTCAACCTCAGTGTTATTCTCAACTCTTCACTTGTGCTTATCCACACATACAATCAGTTGTTGGGTCTTTTTCATTTCTACCTCCACAAAAATCTCTTGTGTAAGTCTTCTTTATCTCTACTCATATACCACCACAATATTGTAGGTTCTCATCTGCTCACTCCTGGACTACTACAATAGCCTTCTAGTTTTTCTCCCTGACTTAAATCTTTCCACTCTCCAGATCATCATTCACTCAGTGGTCAAAATTGTCTTCATAAGGGACAAATCTGAACACATCACACATCTACTCAACAAACTCCAATGACTCCCTGTGACTTCTAGGATCAAATATAAAATGTTTTTAAAACCCCTTCAAAACCTTCCCCCTGCCTTTCTTGTTTACTTTAGATTTTATTCCCTTACATATACTTCATGTTTCAGCAATGTTGACTTTCTTTTATTTCTACTTATGCATGCCCCCCCCCCCATCTCTTGATGCTGCTTTTTCACTGATTGTCTCCCAGGTCTATAATTCTCTTTTTCCTTGCCTCTGCCTCCTGGTATCCCTGTCTCCCTCCAAGAATCTGCTTAAATTCTACCTTTGCAAGGAGCCTCTCCTGTTCTCTCCCTATATCTAGGATTTTCCCTTTGAGATTCTTTCCCATTTACATTGCATATATCTTGTATATACACAATTATTTACAGTGGTCTGACTATTGGAATGTAAACATCTTGAGGGTAAAGTCTGTGTTTTTTGCCCTAACTTTTTAGTATAGTACCTTGTACCTTAACAAATGCTTGTCGTCTGACTGATTTCATAAGAAAAAAATAAGTGAAATTATAAGAAACTATTGTGTGCAGTTTCATTTTGGGGGAAAAAAAAACCCCAATTTTTAGGAAGTAGTCAGGTTTGTATACTCTCCTTGCCTAGAGGCCTCTGTCAGTTGGAGGAAGAAAGGAAGCTGAAAAGGGAGGAGGAGTCATTCAAAAAGGAGAAAGCAGGAGTGAAATTTGGAGAGACCACATGGCTAGCAGAGGGGCTTTCAATTAAAGTTATTGATGGAATTGGCCAATTAGAAAATAAATGGGGTATGAAGAGGGAAATGTGACTCTTTTGGCTTAGGGACTTCTCCGAACCCACAATGCTATGTACTCATTTGGGGATGTACACTTCGGAAAGGAGTTAGAGGCCAAAAGGCAAGCCTATGATTTTGAGTGATAGACAGGAGCTCTCCTCTGAGTTGTAGACACAAGAGAAAGCCTCCCAGTCAGCTTTCAACATGTCCCTTGATCCCCAAGGTCTACAACCCTAGAGAATGTTAAGAGTGGATTTCCTTTCTCTTTGTGAGATCATTCTCTCCGTTAAGGTGGGATTTTATCTCACTCCCCAATTTAAGAGGTCATTTCCTCTAGTACATTCTGTTGTTTAGCCTAATTTGTATGACTTCTCCTATTTCTGCTTATTTTTTACTTGCATAAAGGCTATCCTGGGCTATTGTTATTGTAACCAGCATTTAGTGGAAGGGAGCCAAGCTTCTGAGAATAAGCTGTTACCCTCCCATTGAGAGCAATCAGGAAAAGTGTTATTTATTCTGATCCCTTGATCATTGCCCTAGACCTCAGGTAATTGATGTGTGGTAGATAGTTATAATTCCCCTCTTGTACATAAGAGATGAAGGAGAGAGCATCCACTTGCAGCAGTTCTGGGTCCTGTTTGTACCTCCCCCACTAGGTTGCTCTTTACAGTGTGAAAAAGTCCTTTTAATAAGTCAGCAATATGGATATTAGAGGGCCAACCCCATGATACTCTATATAAACAATGAAAATCAGATGTTATTATATGTCTTTCACCTTCAGTTATGCTATTCAAGCTCAGATACAGCCAATTTTTTTCTTTCTGTAAGAACTTAAGTTCTGTCATTTTGATTGAATAATTTTTATTTTGCTCTGGCTTATTATCATAAGACTCATAAATAACTGTTCAGTATTTTGGTTTATGCCAATTCATAGATCCACAAATTTAGAAAGCTTTCTATAATGTATTCAGTGGACCTTGCAATGGTCATGTATGCCTGCAACCAACTTGGACCAAAGAAATGAGGCAATTACCCAGAAAATGAAAGTTCCCTCTTTCCTCACCTTGAACTTCAGATTTTTCCGAGGAAAACGGACTACTGCCATAATTGTCTACTTTATTTTGTCTACAGAGGCTTTACTATACTAGTTTCAGCAGAACGTCTAGCTCTGCCAGTTTGCTCTGACCTTTGCCTGTTTTCAAATGGGAAGCCTAATTTACTTGAGTGTTAGGTAAGGCTCAATAAATGTATCTGAAGTACCCGGGGAGCTAGTGATTTGGAAGTGCTTGTATTTTGTTGGAACAAATTGCTGATTTTTGGTTGCCACTAGATGTCCCTATGTGGCTTTTCTTTTGGAAACCAGTGCTGTTAACAGATGTTAGTCTGCAAGGGCAGCAAAGTTATTTTACTGTGCCATGTGTTCCTAAAGGGAAATTTGCTTTAGAAGGTCATAGAGATTGGGCCGAAGGGCACCGCATGTCTTAGTACACTGATTCAAAGTCCAAAGCCAAGGTGATACTTAAAATTATCTTGGTTAATAATGATTCAATTGAATAAATATTTATTAGTCATCATTATGTATAAAACAGCCTAGTATTGGTATATAAAGACAAAAACAAAATGACTGACAAAGGAGCTTATATTCTATTGATAATAATAGTATTAATTTATGTTTATATTATATTTACATAATTTCATAGTTTTAAAGGATGTGTTTATATACTATCACATTTAATCCTTAATGATAATGATTACATAGTGAGATGAGGTAGGGCCTTGTATTATTATATCCATTTTGTAGACTAACTTTCCGAGAAGCTATACAATATTGTTAACAACCCTCCCACGCGAGATACTTTTTAATTTGATTCATGATAATAGTAAATATTATGTGAATAAAATTCACAATGAAAATATTTATTGGTTTCTTTGACACTGAACTCTCCAGATTCTCCAGACTTTGTCACAATGCTGTCCCTGGCCCAGACCTCACTGTCATGCCCATGTGCAGATAACTTCTTCCACCCTCCTTTCCCCACCTCTAGCTTTTCAACTCCCTTTTATGTATTGTCTTCCCTCTTTGAAAGCAGGGACTGTTTTCCTTTTTGCTTGTCATTGTATCCCCAGCTCTTAACAAAGTACCTGGAACATAGCAGATGTTTAATAAATGCCAATTGCCTTTTTGTAAGACTGTCACTCCTTTCTTGATTCCTAAATGTAGATGTCCCTCAAAATTATTTGTTGTCTCACCTCCCTCTCCTTCACCCTTTCCCATACCTTCTCTTCCCTCTCTTCCCCTTTACCTTTTCCTCTCACATGTCCTCCACTCCCCTCCTCCCATGGCTCTCCAATTTTCCTCTCCCCTCCCCTCTCCTCCTCTCCCC
>JAQQSV010001911.1:25637-43368 GCA_028646515.1 Pseudochirops corinnae
TCTCTCTTCTGACTTTCCACTCTGGTGCAGATGCTCATCATCTGCCTCCCTCAAGTCTCTCCCCACTTCAATCTGTCTTCCACTCAGACATTAAAATAATTTTCCTAAATCTCAGGTCTGCTTATAACAAATCCTTACTCAACAAATTACAGTTACTCCCTATTGTCTCCAGGATGAAATACAAAATGCTCTATTTATCATTCAAACTCCTTCATAGCCTAGCCTTCTCCTACATTTCCAGTGTTCTTACATCTTAACTCACCAACGATGTTCTTTGACAGTGACACTGGCCTCCTGGCACTTCCATGGATAAGACACTGTCTTAGCTCTGGGTACTTTCCTTGACTGTTTCCTATGCCTTGAATGCTCCTCTTCCTCCTCTTGCCTATTGACCTCCCTACCTTCCTTTAAGTCCCATCTAAAATCCCTTCTTATACTGAAAGACTTCCTCAATCTCTCTTAATTCTAGTGCCTTCCACCTGTTAATTACTTCCTATTTATCCTGTATATAACGTGCTTTGTATATGTTTTCTACATATCTCCACCATTAGATTGTAAGATCCTTAAGGGTATGCACTATCTTTTGCCTCTTTTTTGTATTCCCAACACCTATCTTGGTGCCTATCACATAGTAAATGCTTAAGAAGTGTTCATCAATTAATTGCTTATGGTACAATAATATTCACATATGATAACTTATTTGCCCATTCCCAACTGAAAAGTTCCTCTGTAGTCTCTAATTTTTTTTTTGCCACTGCACAAAAAAGAGCTGTTATAATTTTTTTTTTGTATATATCTTGTTCCATTTTCTTTGACCTCTTTGAAATATAGGCTTAGTACTTGTATTCCTGAGTCAAAGGCTATATACAGTTTGGTGATTCTTTAAGAATAGTTCCAAATTGCTTTGAGAATGGATAAAACAATTCACAGATCCAGTACATTATTGTGCTTATCTTCCCATAGTACCTCCAACCTTAGCGTTTCATTTTTTTTTTACTTTATTCCCTCTGATATTCCCAAAGTTATCATGTATGTGTGTGTGCATGTGTGCATCTGTGTGTGTATCTTATTTGTACATAGGTATTTGTGTATTTTCTCCCCATTTGTCTAGAGCAAGGATAGATTTTTGCCTTTGTATCTCTTATTGTATCACAATAACTGACACATTGTAAGCACTCAATAAATGTTTGTTGACTTAACTATGTCTATTTGCATCTTTGACAATGAAATGGGTAGAAGGTAAAGCATCTTTATATTTTTGACCATTTACCAAATGATGAATGGTTCTTGTGCTTATAAATTTCAATCAGTTCTCTTTGTATTATGGAAATGAAATATCTGGAAGAGAAACTGCAAAAAAAATATAGTAATAGCTATCAAACTACACTACAAAGTAGTAATCATCAAAACAATTTAGTATAGCTAAAAACAGAGAAGTATATCACTGAAATAAATACAATATGTGGAAGCAAACCTTTAGCCTAGTATTTGATTTTAGAAAAAGGGCATGCAACAACAACAAAAATAGAGAGAATGAGGAACAGATAAACAAAGGCAAGCTACTCATACAATAAGAAATGCTATGGGATAGGGGAATATGGAGATTTTTTTTTTCTGGTTAACCATTTCCAATGCTTTAAATGGGAGTCTGTAATGGTCATGGGAATTTGAAGATCTTCCCTGCCCCTTGATAAGCTTAGGTGAATTTGAGGATCTTTTCTGATTTGAAAATATACTCTGCCCCCTAATAGGCTGAATGTGGTCACATGGAGCCTGTGCTGAGAGAGTTGTTTTTACCAGAGTGCCCACACCTTGTTACTTTGTGATTGGGCAGTGGATCGTGAGGGTTGTGATGTTCTCTGACCCTGGAGAAGGCTATATATACCTTGATGTGAGGTTTTCTTTGGTGCTCACTCATGGGAAGAGTTGTGTGATTTGTCCAGATGAGATTCTGGGCAATTGTGGAGTCCCCTGGTTTTGAAAACCCAGATGTTGGTGCTTCTCTCTCTAATAACTAACACTGTGTATAACACAGCTAGAAGCCCTGTCTTCTGAATTGTGTTATTTTCTCTGTCTGTACTTTTTGTCTGCTTGTAACATCTGTTCATATTCTCTGAACTTCAGAGTGCTGACTTTTTCCCCCTAACTAGGAAAATGACAAATGTTTGATTAAAGTAAGCTTGGCAACCCCTTTTTGAGTTGCTTTCCTTTAGAAAAGCAGAGCAAAGAATCATTGCTAGCAGCCATCCTGGGTAGGCTAGGGTGCTTGCGATACGGAGTCTGATGACTCAAATTAGATCTGGCTACTATTTTCCAGGTCATTTTTAAAATAATAGATCTTTCATGTATTCATCCAAATTTTGGCCTCATGTATTTAATATTTTTTGTATATCATAGAATGCTTTAGTTCTTTCTTCCATTCTATTTTTTTATTTTGCTCCAGTTTTTCAACTTGTGTACTAATCTTTGTATTCCCCTTCAGAGTTTTTCAAGAAGAAATTTTTTCATTACTTAATCTACCATTCATTTATTTCATTAGGGCTTATTTCTAAGATCTTATGTGCAATCCATTCCATTTTCTCTTCTCAATATTGTTGTATCGTTATGTTTTTCTTGTGTAGTATTATCTTTATATTTCCTTACCCCATAACATTTCTTAATTTTACAAGTTTTCCTTTGATTGTTTATTTCTCATTCTTTCTACTTTTTTGTTGTGTTTCGCTTCTCAGTGTTGTGTTTGTTCCAGTGATCCCCAACTCATTTTTTTTTTTTGCCTATACCAATTTGGACAATTGCTACTTAGTATACATTGATCTGATATTGTCAGGCCCCTTTCCTTTGCCAGATCCTCTTCCAGATCAAACTCTCTATATTTCTTTTTTGTTCCAATTCAACCACTTCCAGAGAAATATCATGTTAATTTTTTTCTAAAAATCTATTTCAGTCTTTAGCATCTTTTTCTTTTCTTTCTTTTTTGGCTTTGATTTATTCAGCTTTGAAAAGTCCTCAGGTCTCCCACTTTTTGAGCTTTGTTTTCTATTTTTCCCCAACTTATTATCTCCATTAAGAATTTAGATGCTATACCATTTGGTTTATGTATGTGTAGTATAGGTATTAATTCTTTTTACATGCTGATTTTCAGCAAAATGTAGTTTCCCCATTGACCTCTTTTTATCCCATTTCTTTCTGCTGTCCCTGATTCCTAAGTTCACCAGAACTATCAGAGATTGCTATCCCTGATTCCTAAGTTCACCAGAAGCATAATGGCTTTCGCTCAAGTCTCTTATTTTAATTTTGTGTGTATCTTTATGTTTCAAAGGTCTTTGATAAGGCCTTTGATGTAAAGGATACATTTTTTATTTCTGGGGTTTTAAAAAATCTTTTGTTTTATAGGTGAGTTCATTCCTTTCATATTCACAGTTATGATCATTAATTTTGTATTTCCCTTCATCCCATTCCTTTATATGCTTTCTTTGCTTTATTACCTATTTCTTTTTTTCAATGAATAATAGGGGGGTAGGAGAAGAGGAGCATGCTTAACACCAATGTTCTATGCTTGATACAATAATCTTTTGCTCTCCTATTCCTCCTTTCTTCTCCTACACTGACTCCATTCAAAAGTTATTTATTATCCATTCTTTTATTTTAAACCCCTCTTCATGAACTTCTCCATCAAGCTTAGAGTTTATTTTGCTTATGATTAATGTATTTTTGAATATGCTCTCTTCCTCTCTTATCTTTGTTCTCAATTTTTCTGTTTCATTGGATATATTTCTACACCAAACTGTGTGTATTTGTGTCGTTCCTACCTTTCTTTGACTAGTTTACATGAAATGAGGTTCAAGTGACACCTGCTGCCTATGCTGCCTTTCTTACTTAACTCTTTTTATGATCCCAATGTCATTAAGTATCCAAGGGGAAACTTGTACTATGCCTTCCATTAGAATATAAACACTTCATTTCTTCTAGAGTTCCTTCTGATTGTTTCTTTCCCTTTTTGTCTTACTCTTGGACACTGAGTTGGTATTTCAAAATTACTTATCAGTTCTGGTACCTTCATCAGGAGCAAAACATTTAAGATGTCTTAATCTGAATTACGTATCTTTCTCTCCCAAATCTCCTCTTTTCCTGATAGATATTCCTTCTACTATTGATGTCGTCTGGGCTCACAACCTGTGTCATTCTTCTCTTTCTCTCTCTCTCTCTCTCTCTCTCTCTCTCTTTCTCTCTCTCTCTATGCCCCTCCCTCCTTTCTCCTCTCCCTCCCTCCCTCCCTCTCCCAGCCAATCAGTTGTTGAATTCTGAATTCTGTTGATTCAATCTTGGCTAGATCCCAGAAATTCTGAGGAAAGAGGCACATAAAGCCAAAGTAATCTCCAAACTTAATTAAGGTATTTTATTATAGGAACTACTGGCAGTTAGCACCTTATGATGGACAGAAAGCAAGCAGAGCATACCATCAACCTCCCTCCACAAGCTGCTGGTCTGAAACAATACTCTTTTCTCTTCTTTGATATTGCTACTACTCTGCTATGGGTCCTTATCACCTCATATCTATACTTATTGCAATAGACTTCTTTTGATCTCTTTGCCTCAAATATCTCCCCATATTCCATATTCCTGTATTCAGGAATATTATTCCATAATCCACTCATCTAGCAAAGTGATTTTCCTAAAGTATAGATTTTGTCATATCACTCTACCCCCTTCAGCTAACACCAGTGGCTCCCTTTTGCCTCCAGGATCAAATATAAAATTCTGATGGATATTAAAGCTCTTCATAACTTGCCTCCCTCCTACATTTCCTGTCTTCCTACACCTTATCACTATGTTCTCTGCAATCCAGTGACACTGGACTCCCTGCTGTTTCTCAAACAAGACAACACATTTCCCAACTCAATGAATTTTCACTGGCTCTCCTCCATGCTTGACTTTCTCTTCCTCCTCATCTCCTCCTGTATTTCCCAGCTTCCACCATACCTCCACTAAAATCTCATCTACCATACTTGATCCTCTTTAATGCTAGTTATTTCTCTCTGAGATTATCTCCCATGTATAAATTATATATCTTGTTTGTACATAGTGGTTTACATATTTTTCTCCTGCATTATATCATGAGCTCCTTGGGAGCAGGGCCTGATTTTACAGATTTACATTACTTTCTATCCCCAATACTAGACATGCTGCCTGTGCATAATAGTCACTTAATAGCTCTTTGTTAACTTGGCTTAATTTGAACTCTTGGGAGACCCCTATTTCACTGAAGGTTCATTTTTACCCCTGTGGGATAACATTCTGATTTTTTGAGCAAGTTATTTTTGGTTTAAGCCTGTTTCTTTTACCTTTTGAAATATCATATTCCACACTCTTTGTTTCCTTTTACTGTTAGCTTAATCTTGTGTGATTCTGACTTTTTCCATTGGTACTCAAATTTGTTCTAGTCACTTGCAGCATTCTTTTCTTTAACATTAAAGCTCAGGATTTTGTTATGACATTTCTGGGAGTTTTCCTTTGGTGAGGTGAGTTTCTTACAGGAGGTAATATGTGGATCATTTCTATTTTTGCTTTGCCTTCTTGTTCTAGACAGTTATCCCTCATGATTTCTTGAAATATGATATCCAGGGTTTTGGGAGGGGAGAGGAGCTTGGGGGAGGGGGGGGCATGGCTTTCACGTAGTGCAGTGATTCTTAAATTGTCTCTCCTTGATTGATTTTCCAGATCAGTTGTTTAGATACCTAAGATGTCTTAGATACCTAAAATTATTTTCTGATTTTTTAAACTTTCATGTTTAATGTTGTCTAATTCTGTGACTGATGTCAGTTTGGTCTATTTTAGTTTTCAATGGTCAGTTATTTAGACAAAGTTTTTTATTTCTTGTGCTGTTGTTAATTGTCCTTTCACATTTCCTCCACAGTTTTTCCATTTGTTTCCTCAAGACCTCTCATTTCATTTATAACGTCACTAATTTTTTTCATTTAACCCTCTTGCTTCCTTAGAAATTATAATTGGCTTTATACCCAAACTCTGTTTTCCTTTGAGGCTTTACAAGTGAATATATGGAGTCATTCTCCTCTTCCAGATTTGTGTGTTCAAAATCCCTGGCACAACAATAGTTCTTTGTCATTAGAGTATTTTTTGTTTACTTGTTTTTTCTGGCTTTCTTTCTCAAATTGAGACGTGATTCTGTGTCACAACCAGACTCTGTGTACTTCTAAAGGGATTATTGTAGAAATGACTACTTAAGGGCTCATTCCACTACATTCTCAAGGTATTGAATGCTGTATCCTTTACATGGGAGACAACCCTTGGAGAAGCAAACTTTCAGCAGGTCCCATATGATCTGATCAAGATGAATTCAGATCATTTTACTGGAATTTCCATGCTCCAGGCCTTAGTTTAGGTGTAGGCAAAACAGTTAAAATCTTGCCTTTGAGTGAAGTTGTCTCCTTCATTAGACTATGAGCTCCTTGAGAGAAGGGACTGTTTTGTTTTGTTTTTGTCCTTGTTTTGTATCCTCAGTGCTTACAAGAATGGATGACATATAGGAAGTGCTTAATATATATGTAGTAGCTGACTGACTGACAGCAGGCCTTATCAGCCTGATGAATTACAGATTCGGAGTGACAAGAAATGGGTTTATTGTTTTAGCCTAGTAGTTGAATTTGGATCCTTCTCTGGAATCAGACATGTAGCACTACAGACTTTTCAGGAATCTGGGGTGTGAGTCCATAGTCCCTCTCTGGTCTCTGAACTCAGAGCAAACATACTATTTGTCGACCCTGTTCTATAGTTCTTGCCCTGGTCATTTACCTCTGGTATTAGGTTGGAAAAATGAACCAATGTGATTTCTCCTAAGATTTTCTCATCACACCTAGCTCTTAAATGTTTGTTAAAGTGGTGATAAAGGTATCCAAACTATAATATGTTTTCCTCTCCCACCATCTTTACTGGTCTGACTGCTGTATTTCTAATCTTGTTCATCATCTATGTTCTTGTATCCCTGGCTCTGAATCTCCCTCCTCTTTCATCCTTTTTAGTTCTTGAGGCTGGTGATTCATAGACCACAATCTGCTTTGGGGACAAGATCTTCCTGAAATACTGTTCAAGAGTTAACTATGAGAATCATTGTCTAGAATTATTAAAGTTATGAGGGTGAAAAGACTTTGTGGACATTACATGGACTATGGGAGAACTTTATCAAGGAAATTGAATGAAATTAGATAGATAAATTCACATGTACATATATTACACATTTGCATGTTGTATATAATATATGTATAAAAATGGATGATACTATTATTTGTATAAAATCTTGTGGCATAATAAAATGTCTTTTTAACTCCCATTATTTTTTTATTTGAATTCATTTTGTTCTATATAACGCCAAATATATATTTTGCTTTTCATGATTTAGCATTAGTTTGATTAAATTTTGAAAGGCAGTGATTCTTAGGGGATTGAGAGTTATGCTGGAAGGCAGAAAGGCATGGATTCAATCTCATCTCTGATCCTACTAGCTGTAGAACCCTGGACAAATCAGTTAAACTCTTAGTCCTCTAGGCCCAAGGAATCAAACTTGTATCATACAGATTTTCATTTGGCCTATTACAACTGCTGCTGAACCAGATTAAAGAACAATTGAGAAATATCTAACAAAATAAATAAAAATACAATAAAACATAGATAATGTTAATATGTGGCATTCTAAGGCAATATGAACCCACAGGAATCCTCATGTATGGTTTGATGGTCCCCATTTATATTTGAGTTTGATACCATTGCTCTAGGTCACTCTCTGAGACTATCAGTTTTAGGGAAGGTGTCGCTGTACATATGTCTATGGCCGTATGTCTATGTGTATATACACATACACATATGTGTGCATATATATGTGCATGTATCTATATGTATGTATATGCATGTGAATGTATCTATATGTATGCATATGCATGTGAGTGTGTGTGTGTATATATATATATACATACACACATATTTGTATAAAATTTGGTTTCTCTTAGTAACGTGCTAGATTCTATTTTTTAATTTATTCTATGACTTCTCTACATTTTCTTGGGGAATTTAACCTATTTGTATTTTGAATTATAATCATCAGGTTTGACTTTCTTCCATGTTTCTATTTGAAGGGAATGCATACTTTCTTAATCTTATTATTTAAATTATTGATCCAATCTTAATAGAACACTTCTACACAAAGTCCCCTTGTCACATTTATAACTATTTAGGTTTCCTTAATTTGGAATTTCCCTTTGCAAAAGGACAAGCTTTGCTTAGGATTACTTTCCCTAACTCTTCTTCCTTTTCCCTCTCTCCCCCCATCCCTTTTTTCCTTCCCTGTGTTCCACTGAAACATCCTTCTGAAACATATAGTGATTTAGCAATATAATGCTCTGAGGGTTGTCTTTTTTTTTTTTAGTAACTGTTTTATCTTGGTTATTTTAAATACTTATTTTTTGGCTAGAAGGCTTGTTTGTTGTTCAAAGACTTTCTTGAACTGGATATATTTCTCTGTAAATTTTTCAAAGTCTATTTCCTTCTCAAATATCCATTTTTTGTCTTCCTAAAGCATGCTGAGTTTTTCAGGGTAGATAATTCTGAGTTCATGGCCCCTGCTTCTTAATTTTGTAATATATTCCAATTTCTGCGAGCCTCTTTTGTCCTCCTTGAAATTCCACTATGAATTGATTTTTCCTTAATAAATTATTTCTCTAAACTCTCCTGGTAAGGTATTATTTTTCCCTTATTATTGTAGCATTAGAGTTTAATTATACTGTGTCTAGATGTCTTAAGTCTTGGATTCTTCCTTGTGTAGGTCACACAACCACAGCAATTCAGAGTTGGAAATGATCTTGGTGGCCAGCTATATCTAAGAAAGTATTCTCTCTAAAATATACCCCAGAAGAGTTATCTGGTCTTTGCTTAAAAGCCTTCTATTACACTCTATCCCCCCAAAAAACTAACTATAACACTCTATCCCCCCAAAGTCAGCCACTCCACAGTTTGTATTTCACTGGTTATTTCCACTAATTTGGGGAATGTTACTTTGATGATTTACTAAAACATAGTATCCAGATAATTTTTAATTCTCTAGGATATAAGTAATCCTGAGGTTATTGAATAGGGAGCTACCCTCCAATTCTACCACTTTTCTACTTTTGTTTTTACTTTCATTTCTTTTTATTCCCTTCCTTTTCCTAAAATAATAGCAGCAAACATTGCACTATGCTTGAAAGAACCATAGATGATGAAAAAGTTAATAATACTGACTCCCTCTTGCCTGCAAAAGAAGATAGCAACTACTTTGTTTTCAAAACTCTTTAAAATATGCCTTCAGACAACCTTTCAGGTTTATAGATCATTATGTTCCTTCACACACTCTATGTTTCAGATGAACTGGTTTGTTTGTACTTCCATAAACATGACATTTGATTATCTATTTTAAGGGTCAAGAAACTATGTCTCACAGGTCATCATATTAGCTAAGAATGATTTTTACATTCCATTATCAGCTCACTGCCATATGAAAATATGCAGCAGACTGGATTTGGCCCAGACCCCTGATCTATTACACTGGCTGTCCATATGCTTAGAATGTATTCCTTCCAGAAATCTGTCTGCCTTGTAGGATCCCTAGATTCCTTCTAAATGTACTTCAAATGTGTCAAATAGGAAGTTCATATCCACAGTTGCAAGTACTCTCCCCTTGGAAATTCCTTTGTATAGATTTACATTTCCATATTGTTTCAAAGTACAATATAAGGTCCTTGTGGGCACATAATAACCCATTTCTGTCTTTATAACCATAGCAACTAGCATAAGATCTGGCACATGGTTAAGCACTTTAATGTTATTATATAGATAATGCTGATTGACTGTTGAAAAATGAGTAAATATTAAATATATATGTGCTAAATGGCAATGTGATTGGCATATAATGACTTAATAAATGATTTTTATGATTCTTGTTACATATTTGTTTTTATTTTCTTTATATCTTAGATTTCATACTTTTATTGATATATTTGCAAATATCTGTGCAGTTTGACAATTTTTTAGTGAAAATGTTCAGTAAGTCTCTATCTGCTTGGGCATTTTTTTGGACATTTGGATTGTTCATCTCATAAAAATAGACAAGTAGAGTGCCTTCTTCCTCTAATTTTCAATATTTTTGTAATACAGGTATTTCTTGTTCTGAGTATTTGATAGAATTCACCTGCAAATCCATCTAGACCAGCTTCACTTCCTCAATTTTAGGTTATAAATTGCACAATTTACTTTTCTGAGATTGAGCTATTTAAGGTCTCTGTTTCTTCGTTTGATAGTTTGAGTATTTGATGCTTGTAGATACTTATCAATTTACTTTGAGTTATCAGTTTTATTGCTATATGATTCTTTATAGTAGTTTCTTATAATTTTTAATGTCTTTTCTATTTTGTAATAATGAGGTTAAATATTTCACTATGATACTTTTATTTTCTTCTCTCTTTTTCTTGATGAGCTAACTAGGTCGACTGGTTAGTCTTTCCAAAAAAAGGGCTCTTAGGTTTTTTTTTTCTTTTTCTTTTCTTTTTTTTCCAATTACATGTAAAAACAATTTTAACATTCTTTTTTTAAGTTTTGAGTTTCAAAAATCTCTCCTTCCCTCTCTCTACTTTCCCCTTTCTGAGACAGCAAGCAATTTTGTATAGGTTATACATGTACAATCACATAAAATATATTTTCATATTAGTCACCTAAAAGAAAACACAGACCCCCCCCCAAAAAAAAAACATAAAAAGTAAAAAAAAAAAAAAAAAAAAAAAAAACCAGTATGATTTGATCTGCATGCAGACTCCATCAATTCATTCTCTGTAGATGAGTAGCATTTTTCATTACCAGTCCTTTCGAATTGTCTTGGATCTTTGCTTTGCTGAGAATAACTAAGTCATTTACAGTTGGTCATGATTCAATATAGCTGTTGCTGTGTACAATGTCCACCTGGTTCTGCTCACTTCACTTTGTATCAGTTCATGTAAAATTTCTAGCTTTTTCTGACCGTATCCTGGTCATCATTTTGTATAACACAATAGTATTCCACCAGAACCATACATCACTACTTGTTCAGACATTCCTCATTTGATGGGCTTCCCTTCAAATTCCAACTCTTAGACACCACAAAAAGAACTGCTATAAATATGTGTGTACATGTATGTCCTTTTCCTTTTAGAAAAAAAATATCTCTGGAATACAGAGCTAGTAGTGCTAATCATGGTTCAAAGAGTATGCAGTTTTATAGGCCTTTGGGCATAGATACAAATTGTTCTCCAGAATGGTTGAATAAGTTCACATCTCTGTCCCAATTTTCCCACAATCCCTCCAATATTTGTCATTTTCCTTTTTTTGTCATATTAGTCAACCTCATTGATATTAAGTGGTACTTCAGACTTGTTTCAATTTGCATTTCTCTAATCAATAGAAATTTATAGAATTTTTTCTCATGGCTATAAATAGCTTTGATTTCTTCATCTGGAAACTGCCTGTTCATATCCTTTGAGCAATTGTCATTGGGAAATGATTCATATTCTGATAAATTTGACTTGGCTATTTATAAATTTAAGAAATGAGGTCTTTATCAGAGAAATTTGCTATAAAATTTCTCCCAGTTTTCTGTTTTCTTTTTAATCTTGGCTACATTGCTTTTGTTTGTGCAAACACTTTATAATTTAATGTAATAAAAATTATAGATTTTATGTCCTCTCTCTTTTGTTTGGTTATAACTCCTTCCCTTATGCATAGATCTGACAAGTAAACTATTCGGTGATCCACTAATTTACTTATGTATCACCTTTTATGTCTAAATCATATACCCATTTTGACCTTATCTTGGTATATAGTATAAGAAATTGGTCTATACCTAATTTTGCCAAATTGCTTTCCAATTTTCCTAGCAATTTTTGTTCAAATATTGATTTCTTATCCCAAAAGCTAAGATCTTTGCATTTATCAAATACTAGATTACTATAGTAATTACCCACTGTATATTGTGTATGTAATGTATTCCATTGATCCATCTGTCTCCTAGCCAATAGCAGATTGTCTTGATGATTACCACTTTGCAATAGTTTAAGGTACAGAACTGCTAGACTAACTCTATATTTTTAAAAAGATCAATTCCCTTGATAGTCTTGACTTCTGTTCTTTCAAATAAATTTCATTATTTTTTTCCAGATCTATGAAATAATTTTCTGGTAGTTTGATTGGTATGACACTGATAAGTGAATAAATTTAGGTAGAACTATCACTTTATTATACTGGTATGTGCTCCCCATGAGCAATTAATTTTTTTCCCTTTGTTATTTCAGACTTTATTTGTATGAAAAGTGTAATTCTGTTCATATAGTTCCCAAGTTTGTCTTGGCAGGTAGACTCCAAGTATGTGATATTATCTACAATTATTTTAAATGGATTTTCTCTTCTACTCTTGTTCTTGGACTTTGTTGGTAATATATAAAAATGCTAATGATTTATGTGGGATTATTTTATATTCTGCAACTTTGCTAAAGTTTTTCATTATTTCAATTAGTTTTTTAGTTGATTTTCTAGAATTCTCAAAGTATACTATCGTATCATCTGTAAAGAGTGATAGTTTTGTTTTTTCATTGCCTGTTCTAATACCTTCAATTTCTTTTCTTTCTCATTACTATAGATAGCATTTATAGCAGAATATTGAGCAATATTGGCAATAATGGGTATTCTTGTTTCACCCCTGATCTTATCGGGAAGGCTTCTAGCTTATATCCATTACAGATTAAATTTGCTGATGGTTTCAGAAAAATACTAATTATTATTTTAAGAAAAGCTCTATTTATTACTATGCTTTCTAGTGTTTTTAATAGGAATAAGTGTTATATTTTGTCAAAAGATTTTTCTCCATCTAATGAAATAATTATATGATTTTTTCTTTTCATTTTGTTAATTATGGTGATAGCTTTCCTAATATTGAACCAGTACTACATTCCTGGTATAAATCTCACCTGGCCACAGTGTATGATGTTTGTGATATATTGCTGTAAACTCCTTTATGGTATTAAAATTTTCCATCAATGTTTGTTAGAGAAATTGGTCTCTGTGTTTCTTTTCCTGGTTTAGGTATCAGCACCATATTAATGTCTTAAAAGGAATTTGGTAGGACTTTTTCCTTGCCTATTTTTTCCAAATAGATTATATAGTATTGGAATTAATTGTTCTTTAAATATTTGGTAGGATTCACTTGTGAATCCATCTGGTCCTGGAGATTTTTTCTCAGGGAGAATATTGATAGCTTGTTCAATTTCTTTATCTAAGATACGGTTATTTAAATATTCTATTTCCTCTTCTGATAATCTGGGAAATTTATATTTTTGTAAGTATTAATCCATTTCGCTTAGGTTTATTGGCATATAATGGGGCAATAATTGGTTTAATTTCATGTTCATTAGTGATGAGTTCACCCTTTTTAAGTTTTGATACTGGCAATTTAGTTTTCTTCTATCTTTTTAAAAATCAAATTAACTAATTATCTATTTTGTTGGATTTTTTCCCACAAAACCAGTTCCTAACTTTATACGTTAGTTCAATGATTTGCTTGTTTTGTTGTTGAGTTGTTTCAGTCATGTTTTATTCTTCATGACCCATATTGGGGGTCATCTTGTCAAAGATACTGGAATGGTTTGTCATTTCTTCTCCATCTCATTTTACAGATGAAGAAACTGAGGCAAACAGGATTTAGTGATTTTCCCAGGGTCACACAACTAGTGTGTCTGAGGCTGAATTTGCACTTGGGTCCTTTTGCCTCTAAGGTCTGTGCTCTATCCACTGCACCACCTATCTTCCTCATGGTTTTATTACCTTCAGTTTTATTAATCTCCCTTTTGATTTTCAGAATTTCCATTTTGGTGCTTAGGGATTTTTAATTTGTTATTTTTCTAGTTTTTTAATTGCATAATCAATTCATTAATATGCTTGTTTTCCATTTCATTAATATAATTGTCTAGAGATATAATTATTCCCCCTAAGTAATGCTCTGGCACTGTCCCATAAATTTTGATGTGTTTTCTCATTGTTGTAATTTTACTTAATGAAATTATTTACTGTTTCTGTGATTTGTTCTTTGACCCATTTTTTCTTTAGGATTATATTATTTAGTTTACAATTAATTTTTTAAAATTTTTTTAGTCTTTCCTTCCATATTTCTTTATTTAATGTAGTTTTATGGCATTATGATATAGAAAGATGTCTTTAGTATTTCTGCTTTTCTTGATTTGATTGTGAGGTTTCTATGCCCTAATACATGGTCAGTTTTTTTTGTAAATGCCATATGCCATTGAGTATATTATTTTGTATTCCCATTCAATTTTCTCCAGGGGTCTATCTCATCCAACTTTTTCTAAAATTCTATTCTACTCCTTAAGTTGTTCCTTCTTTATTTTGGGGGGTTAGAATTATCTAGTTCTTAGAGGGGAAAGTTGAAGTCCCCAAAAGTAGAATATCACTGCTTATTTCCTCCTATAACTCATTTAATTTTTCTTTTAGGAATGTAGATGCTATACAATTTTGTGCATATTTAATTTCATATAGATATTACTTCATTGTCTGTGGTAACTTTTAACAAGATGTAGTAGTGTCCCTGCTTTTCTCTTTTAATTAGATCTATTTTTCCTTTTGCTTTGTCTGAAATAATGATTGCTACTGCTGCATTTTTTTTTTATTCCAGATGAAGCATAATAGATTCTTCTCCAGCCTCTTCTCTTTACTCTGTGCATGTCTTTCTGTGTCAAATGTGTTTCTTGTAAACAACATATTGTAGGATAAGGGTTTTAATCCACTCTTCTATCCACTTCCATTTTATGAGTGAGTTCATCCCATTCATATTCAGTTATAATTACTGTGTATTTCCCTCCATCCTGTATTTTTTCCTGTTTATCCTACTCTCTCATTTAACTCTCCTCAAAAGTATTGTCCTTCTGACAACTGCCTACCCCAATCTGCCCTCCCTTCTATCTGTCCCCCCTCTTCTTATCCTTATCTCCTCCTACTTTCCTATAAAATATGCTAGATTTCTATTCCCAATTAAGTGTGCATGTTATTTTCTATTTCAGCCAATAATTATGAGAGTTTTAAGCTTTGCCCATCCCTATCTTTCCCTCTAATGTAAAAACTCTTTCACATTTCTTTTATGTGAAAATAATTTACCACATTCTACTTCTCTCTCCCCCCTTCTCCCAATGGACCCCTCTTTCTCACTCCTTAATTTAATTTTTTTTTGTTTTTCCTTTTGGATAGGATCCCCTCATAATCAACCTCTTACTGTATCCTCTGTATATGTATATTTATTCTAACTGCCCTAGTGATGATAAAGTTCTATACTTACAAGTATCATCTTTGCATCTGGGAATGCAAGCAGTTTAATTATATTGAATTCCTTATGATTACTGTTTCCTACTTACTTTTTTGTGCTTCTTTTGAGTCTTGTATCTGAAAATCATTTTTTTTTTTTGGTTCAGGTCTTGTCTTTTCATTAGGAATGCTTGAAAGTCCCCTGTTACATTAAATAACCATTTTCCACCTGAAGAATTATACTCAGTTTTAACGGGTAGGTGATTCTTGGTTGTATTCCAAACCCTTTGATCCATTACAATAAAAGCTTCCAATTCTACATTATGCTGACTGAGGCTCCATAATATTGGAATTGTTTTTTCCTAACTATTTGCAGTGTTTTCTTCTTGACCTGGGAGTTCTGAAATTTGGATATAATATTCCTTAGAATTTTCATTTCAGGATCTCTTTCAGGCGGTGATCAGTGGATTCTGGAAATTTCCATTTTACTCTCTATTTCCAGGATATCAGGGCAGTTTAATTTTTTTTTTCAAAAAATATAATGTCTAGGGTATTTTTTTATCATGGCTTTCAAATACTTTAATAATTCTTAAATGATCTCTCCTTGATCTGTTTTCCAGGTCAATTGTTTTTCCAATGATATATTTCACATTTTCTTCTATATTTTTATTCTTTTGACTTTGTTTTACTGTTTCTTGATGCCTTGTGGAATCATTAGCTTCAATTTTCCCAATTATAATTTTTAAGTAATTATTTTCTTCAGTAAGCTTTTTTTACCTCCTTTTCCATTTGACCAATTCTCCTTTTTAAAGAGTTGTTTTCTTCAGTGAATTTTTACATCTTTTTTCCATTATTTGTGCTTCCTTTATCAAGGCATTAATTCCTTTTGTCATAATTCTCTTGCATCATTCTCATTTCTTTTCCTATTTTATTTACCTCTCTTACTTGATTATATATATATTCTATTCATTCTTTATAGGACCCTTTGCAAGTCATCTAATCTCCTTGGGTCTTAGTCTTTCCATCTGTGAAATGAAATTTGATTGGATGATATCTAAAGCCCCTTCTAAGTTGAAAACTTAATGATCTATGACCTAAGACATAGGTTATAGTTTTAGTCTTTTCCTCCCAATTCTATTTAGTTTCCCCAACATTGCCTGCCACCAGAAGGTGATTTATTGTGAATTTCCTAAGAGCCAGTGTGGAATGGATCATGAAGGGTGGGTCTGATTTACAGACATTTTGTCTCCTTTTCCATTCCACATTGGTTATTACTATGCATTTTCTATGTTGAATCATCAACATAGTTGTGCAATTTCTAAGAAACATACTTTGTGAAAAATCTTCATGGGATCTTGGACCTATAAAATATCACCATCCCTATAGTGTAATGAGTCTAATTTAACATTAAAATATATTGGTAAATTCTGCATCCCTTGACATTTAAACAATTCCTTTGGATCTCTATAAAAGACAACTATTATTTTATGATAAAATAGAGAGTTTCACTTTACAAAATTTATAGTTCAAGAGATAGTCAATGTACATTTTGTTAAATTTATACTTCAGAGATTGTGAATTGTTTAGATACATCTCAATTACTTCTGATACCATTATTAGTGGCAGCAGAAGGAATTAAAGAGTCAGTATTGATTACACATTTCTGATTTTTTAAAATGTTGATAAAAAGGAGGGTTCTATGTATGAAATTTCACTTTTGATTAAATTGAGTGCATGAGACCTGTTATGAAGTTATTGAAATGGTGAAGGTTCAAGGTAAAAAGGACCTGAATGAGGAAATAGACAATACTTAATAAGAAATTAATGGGATTTAGAGACGAAAGGGATTTTAGTTCAACTACCTTATTTCATCAATGAGGAAACTTACGTCTCAGAATGTTAAGTTCCTACCCTGCTATCACAAAGGTAATAAGAAGAAGAACTGAGATTTTAGCCAAAGTTATATGGTGTTAAAGTCAATGTTTTTCCCACCACATTAAATTGAGAGGAGTTGGCAACTGATTGACCAATACATTCTGTACTGAGTGCCAAGAGACTGGTTGCATCTTTAACAGCAACAGGAGAAAGTTTGAAATGAAAGGCTGATTAATGTAACTAAGGATTTCTTGATTTATGTATTGGCAGGCTAAGTAGGTGTAGTAGTCTAAGATGTAGTAGTAAGTATGAATCTGGGCCTCAAGAGAGAAGTTCAGACTTGAGATAATTTTGAGGGTAGGGGAATCCGAATACTGGTCAGAGTTGAAGCAGTGAAAATAGATGAAAATGCCAATGGCAGAAAGCAGGAGAGAGAAGGAGAAGAGAGGAGAGGAGAGGAGAGGAGAGGAGAGGAAAGGAGAGG
>JAQQSV010001912.1:8010-21273 GCA_028646515.1 Pseudochirops corinnae
ATCTATATGTAGATATATCTATACAGATATATAAATTCATGTAAAATATGTATTTATATTTGTTTATTTAACTAAGTCTAAATCTATTCTTCTTTTACTCTATTAAAAAGAAACACTATAGGATAGAGGGTTTGAATAAGAGAAAGAAGTGTGCTCAAAAACAGTTTTGTTCTTTCCAGGGTACACTTAAAGCAGTCAAGAATGGGTGTTGCAGAAATTGAGACTTGAGCTGAGGATTAAGTGGAGGAAAACAGGAGATGGAGGTGCTAAGAGAAAATATTCCAGTCACGGGAGATCAAGGTTTAAAGAAGTACTGAAGCCAATGTTACTTCTAATGAATAATGAATAACGCAAAAACCAGTGTCATTGAATTTTAGAGTACGTACATAGAGGGAAGTAAATGAGGTGCTATCCTCAAACATTTGACATAAGTTGACTGAAAATTCATAGGATCATGCATCGAGAGTCAGAAGGGAACCCAGAGATCATATAGTCCTGTTATCTCACTGTCCATATTATGAAACTGAGAACCAGGGATGTAAAACAATTCAGTTAATAAAATATTATATAAGAAATGTGGATTGTTTTGCACCTTAATCTATGTGTCAATCAAGAAGTGCCCCATTATAAACTTCTGATATCCCATTTAACATTTCTTCATCCCTTACTATCTCAAAGTCTCTGTGCTAGAAACTTAAGATCATAAAAAGTAGAAATGGAAAAAGGAGTTACAAAGGGTCACTAAAGAAAATAATTCACAAAATTTCTCTATCTTCCTTGGGTCTTACTTTCCTCTCATCTAACTTATCTAGACAGTCACTGTATCTCATCAGTGCCCTCCAACAACATTTCTTTCATTTGTTTCTTTTTTTCCATTCACACAGCCAGTACTGTGGTTCAGCCATAATCATTTCTCACAGGAATATAGCATCCTATATTATAATCGCAGAGCCTCTCTTCTTTTTAATCCTTCTTTCACACAGCACATTTCCTCAAAGCTCTGATCAGACCAGGTCTTTCCCTTCCTCAAAACTAAACAAAAAGAACAAAACTCCTCTATTACCTCTAGAGTCAAATATAAAATGCATTTTTAGGCATTTAAAATCCTTCAAATCCTGGCCCCTTCCATTCTTATTTCTTATTTCTTATTTCTTTATTTTCTTTCACTTTCCCCACACACAATGTATATTCCAGTCACATAAGTCCACTTGCTGTACCTCAAATGCAGCACTCCATCTTCATACTCTCCATCTCCATCCAACTTCAAAAGTTTCTCCCTTTTCAATTTCACCAATTGGAATTTGTCTTCCTTCTTACTTACACATCGTAAAGAAGTCTTTCCTAGTCTCCCCTACTTCTGATATCTCCCAGAGTAAGTAGTAAATACTCACAATTGTAGTTCCTTAATCCCATTAAAGCCAGAACCCAAGATGACTTCATTAATTCTTTGCTATGATACATTTACAAAACAGATACAAAGGAATAACAATTATCCCATAATAGTCCCCTCACAAAGAACAATGTCTGCAGTATCCATAAGGAAGAATGAGTGAGAGACTTACAGAAATCTGGCAAGAAGGCACAGGAACAGAGAAATCCATGTCCCTGAGTCAACTCATGACTCTGGACTTCCAGCACTTTTATTCTTGGTCTATTTAGGGAAAAAATTCTATAATGCAACTTGATTTCTTAGTAAAAATGTTTCTCTACTGTCTGTACTACTCAAATATGTGTTTGTTTGAGTTCTATGGCAGCACAGCACTTTTTTTTTTAATTGAAACAACAACAACAAGTTCCCTCATCCTGGGATGTGGAACTATTTAGGTCTGTTGTGTTGGTTAGACTCTGAAGTTTCTTCTTTGCAAGCAGTAGGTTGTAGAAACTGAGAAGGGAAATTAATCCCTCCATTTGACAGATAAATTTGTTAAATGACATATAGCGACTCTGGGCAAGTCACTTCAGCTGTTAGAGCTCTAGAAAACTCTCAAGTCCCTAAGTTGTAGAGAAGTCGGTGGCCCATATTTGTAGAAGGAGGTTCTTCATTTGGGAGTTCCCTTTTTCTGTAAAATTACAGAACTACTCATCTCCTAACCTTACCCCCATGTATTGTTGGCAATGCACTTTTTAACTGTAGATTTTTATTTTGCTGAAAATAATTCCATAAACAGAGTTTATTTTATTTTAACATGAATCCTTCTCCTTTAAAAACAAAACAAAAAAAGAGCAAGGAACTCCCTTCCTGAAAATGCATTAACAACACCAGTTGTTATTTGCCAGTTAATTTACTTTTATTTGCAGTTAATTTACTCCTGGATCAATCAGGTCAGATGTAAATTCTATTGGCATTAAAACTACAAAATTCTAGGGGAAATGGAGGTTAAATCGTCAACAGAATATTTCACCAGCATTGATCTTTTGGGTTTGCTGACAGGAATTCTGAAAAAAAAATTAACAACAGTAGTGAATAAATTCACTAAAGTGATGAAAGCAATAGGTTTGATTATTCTACTTTGAAAGGTCCATTCCTTTAATCTTCTTCGTGTTTACCAAGTTTTAAAAGATTAAACGAGCCATAATTTCCTTTATTTACTACCATAGCCAGTGGCATGATTATCCCTGGTTAATAAGGTTATGTGAGTGACTGAGTAGTTTTCTTATTCTCTTAGGCAACCTGAATTTTATTAAATTTATTGCATATTGTGGAATACTGTTGATATAACTACAAGTAGACTGAATGTCCTTAATTCACCAAAATATGCAGTGGAATCTGAGCAGCTCATTACAATGACAATTCAAGGTTGTAATATCATATACCAAATCTCTGTGTCTTAGAACAAGAAAAAAAAAGGAAATGTATTAAACAATTATTTACTATCACTAATATTGTTACTAAAATGATCAATCATGTCTTTTCCTTCTTTATTTGTGTGTGTGCGAGTGTGTGTGTGTGTAAAAAGAAAACTATATATAGAAGGAAAGGAAATAAATACATCTTATGTTTGATAAATTTCAACAGCTAACATATTGACTTAAATCAGTGTCCTAATGGTGTCAAAACCAGCTATTAATGGCCCCAAATATGTAAATGGGAAGAAAGGGAATGTAAAATCATTAGTTTCTCATACTCATGAATCATGACTCTATTTATCTATATATCCGTCATCTAGCTATCTAGCTAGCATCTAATTGTTCAGATAATCCAAGATAAAATTTACCACTTTTAATACCTATTTTTCGAAGCAAATGTTGTTTTGTGGGTTGAATTATTTAAATTGCTTTCTTCAATCATTTTTCCTTTCCCCCCCATTTACTGAAATAGGCTTAGAAATTATCCAAATCTTGAAATATGGCTATTTAATTTATACCCTTTTCAACTTTATGTTGAGAAAATATGAGATATGTATATAATTTCCTTATGCATCTTCAGGCATTACATCCTATATTTAATTTAACTTTATAGGTCATAGACAATCACACAAAAAGCTTTTCACATGAAAGTTTGACATTCATTTTTATAACTTAAGCTCTCATTTTAAAATGATTAAAAACAGTTGGTATGAAATAGATCATAAATAATTAAGTTCTATTATTTGATCAAGAATGTCAATATCCTTGCATTTTTTTCCTTTTTGAATGTCGCAGAGTCTAAATCTCATCAGTGACATAATGCATGAAGTACTATAAATATGTTTGATATATCATTTGGCAACATAAGCAGAATTGCGGCCCAGTCATTCCTACACAATGCCCCCATGAAAAAAATTCTGCCAAGTTGCCAACAACAACAATGAATATTTTTTCCAGGAGTCACGATCTCCATGAAGATAAAAATGTATTTCATATGTCTAAATCAAGAAAATATTTATGAATAACTCTTCCAGACATGCCTTTCTTTTAAGAGGAAGCAACAGCCATCTCAGTATTATCTTCTATATTTGCATCTGAATAATTGTGTTTAATTTTTTTTTAAGTTGTACTTTTTAGCAGGAGTATAATATCATTCTGATATTGCTGACAGTGGAAAAAATGCACTGAAGGTTCATAAGAGAACACTCATGTAAAAAGTTTGTCTTCCAAGGCACTGCTCATTTCACTGATGAACACACATTTTCAAATCTCTAGAGGTTCACCATATCAGGTGAGACCCTTACTGAACTGTTCAGAGATTTGAATATGTCAATATGATGAGAAAACATTCATGAATACAGGAACAAGGAAGAGGCAAATGAACTAAAAATTGAGTAATAGTGTTTGACAGGCCCCCAACTGCAAATCTTTCACCTTCTTTCTTCTTACTCAGTGACTTTTTAGAATAATAAAGCAAGTCAGTATTTCACTGTGTTTTCCACATTGGTCATTTGATGGCATCACAAAAATAAAAGCAAAATAAAATGGAAAGCAAAGGATTGTGGTAAATGTATCATTTTAAATTTTAATTTATATAAGGTAGAAATTACACACACACACACACACACACACACACACACATACACACACATACACACACACACACATACACCCCACACACATATTTGCCAATAAATCTAGCTTTAGCTAATTGGTGAGATCAAATGGGAATAGTTAGACTTTATGGAGTTTACCATGCTCACTGATCCAAGATATTTTGCTTTCTCAGGCCTATTAGAAGTGTATATTGGGATTAGAGTTTTAAAGTGAGAAGAATTGCATTTGCCAGTTTTCTGTCACTTATAATATAGGGAGTCCTATACTGTCTAATTGAAAGCTGTCTACAATTCTATTAGAAACTATAAACAAAAGTAATCCATATCGGACTGACTGACAAGTTTCACTTGGGGAATCATGTGTGGGATATGATTTATTAAAAGTTGTTTTTTTAGCTTTATACAGTAAATTGCAACCTAATGCCAATTCTGAGCTAAAAGAAGACATTAAATTGTGGCTGATTATCAAAATCATATTTTAAATAGATTTTTATAAGTTATTATGAAGACACAACTATTAATTTTTGAATCACTGAGGGGAAAAAGGTACATCAACTAGACCTTGTATTATTCTCTACTCATAAGATAAAATATTTGACAGTCCTAAATATAACACTCTTTTTACAAGGAAAATGATGACTTAACTATTTCTCTCTGTCTCCAACACTGAGCACAGTGTCGAGCATGTAGTAAGGGCTTGGAAATTCTTGTTTATCGATTGAATTTATATATAATAGGTAATCTCCTGCAAATTTCACATTTTTAGTTAGAATTTTTCCCCTAGTTATATACAAAAATAATTTTGAATATTCATTTTTAAAACTCTAATTCCAAATTATCTCCCTTCCTCCTTCCCCACAACCCTTCATTGAGAAGACAAACAATTCTGTATGGGATATATATGTGGAGTTATGCAAAATATTTCCATAATAGTAATATTGTGAAAGAAAACAGATAAGAAAAAGTCTCAAGAAAATAAAGTTTAATATAAGGATGCTTCAATCTGTATTCAGAGATCATCAACTCTTTTGTTGGAGATGTATAACATTTTTCAACATGTATACATCAGAGTTGTCTTGCATCATCGTATTGCTGAGAAAAACCAAATCATTCATAGCTTATCTTACATTATTGCTGTTACTCTGTACACAGTACATTTCACTTTCCATCAGTTCATCTAAGTCTTTTTATGTTTATCTGAGAGCATCATCATTTCTTATAGTACAATAGTATTCTATCATACAATAACTTATGCAACCATCCCCCAATAACTAAGTATCCTCTCAATTCTAATTTTTCACACCCTGAAAAGACTTGCTATAAATATTTTTGAATATATAGGTCTTTTTCCTTTTATTATTTCTTTTAAGGTACATACCCAGTAGCAGAATTGATAGCTCAAAGGGCATGCATGGTTTTATTGCCCTTTGGCCACAGTTTCAAAGTGCTTTACAAAATTATTTAATTAGTTCATAACTCCACTAACAGTATATTCATGTCTCTTTTTTCCCCCTCACATCCCCTCCATTTTTTGTAATTTATCTTTTCCATCCTATTAACCACTCTAATAGGTATGAGATAGTACTGCAGAATTGTTTCAATTTGCATTTCTCCAATAAATAGTGAGTTATATTTTTCTTCAAATGGCTATAGATAGCTTTGATTAATTCATCTGAAACCTGTTAATATCTCTTGATTATTTATCAGTTACCTGATGGCACTTATTTTTATAAATCTGAATCACTTCCTTACATGTTTGAGAAATTAGCCTTTATACAAAAAAAAAAAATCTTCAGAAATTTTTTTTCGTGATTACTCTTGCTAAATGCCTTTCCCTCTAACTTGTTCCTTAATGTTTAGTATATTTTCTCTCTCCTTTCACTCAGTCCCTGCTCAAAAGTTTTATCTTTTATTTTTCCTTCTGAGTACCTCTCCCATCTGCCCACTTTTTTATAAACTCCTCTTGTTTTACCCCCCTCACCTTCTACTTTTCTATAATTACCCTATAGATTTCTATACCCAACTGAGGGTATATGTTAGTGCCTTTTTGAACCAATTCTGATGAGAGTAAGGTTCTTTCACTCCCTTCAACCTTTCCCATTTCCTGTTTTACTGTAAAAGCTTTTTCCTTGAATCTTTTATGTGAGATACTTTGCCCCATTTTATTTCTCCCTTTCTGTTTCTCCTAGTACATTCCTCT
This sequence comes from Pseudochirops corinnae, assembly GCA_028646515.1. Lineage (NCBI taxonomy): Eukaryota > Metazoa > Chordata > Mammalia > Diprotodontia > Pseudocheiridae > Pseudochirops > Pseudochirops corinnae. The sequence continues at coordinate 14,674 of JAQQSV010001912.1, forward strand.
TTCACACCTTAATTTTATTTTTTAGATATCATCCCTTCATATTCAACTCACACCTGTGCCCTCTGTCTATATATCCTCCTTATAACTATGCTAATGAAGAGAAAGGTCTTCGTAGTTATAAATATACTGTTCCCATCTAGGAATATAAACAATTTAGCACTATTAAGTCCCCTATGATTTCCCTTTTCTCTTTACCTTTTTATACTCTCTCGAATCTTGTATTTGAAAGTCATATTTTCTATTCAGTTCTGGTCTTTTCATCAAGAATGCTTAAAAGTCTTCTATGTCATTGAATGACCATATTTTCCCCTATAGCATTATACTCAGTTTTGCTGGATAGGAGATTCTCCTTTGTAATCATAGCTCCATTGCCTTCCAGAATATCATATTCCAAGCCCTGATCTTTTAATGGAGAAGTTGTTAAATTTGTATTATTCTGACTGTGGCTCCATGTCTCTTGAATTGTTTCTTTCTAACTGCTTTCTGTACTTTCTCCTTGACCTGGGAACTCTGGAATTTCACTATAATATTCCTGAAAGTTTTCATTTTGGGATCTCTTTTAGGAGGCGATCAGTGGATTCTTTATATTTTTATTTTATCCCCTGGTTCTAGAGTATCAGGGCAAATAAACATGCACATATACATATACATACACACATATATCTATATGTATGTGTGTGTATGTGTATTTCCCTAAAAGGTTATGTCTAGACTCTTTTTGATACTGGATCTATTTTCTAGATCAGTTATTTTCCCAATGAGATATTTCACAATATCTTCTATTTCTTTTTCATTCTTTTGGTTTTGTTTTATTGTGTTTTTTGTTTGTTTTATTGTTTCATTTTCTCTCCACTATAAAAGCTCTTCCTTGCACACCTTGTTTGTGTGAGAAAATTTGGTACATTCTAACTCTCTCTTTCTCCTTCTTCCAGTGCTTCTCTTTTACACCTCTGCAATTTTTGGAAATCACCTATCTTAACATATTTGACTCACACTTATGCCCTTCATATATGTAGGCTACTTCTAATTGCCTTGATAGTGATGGGGTACTTAAGGTTCTTACAAGTATTATCTTCTCATGCAGAAATGGAAATAGTTCAATCTTATTGTATCCCTTATGTTTTTTTTTCCTGTTTACATTTTATGCTTCTCTTGAGTTTTGTATTTGAAAGTGAAATTTTCTATTCATTTCAGGTCTTTTTATCAGAAATACTTGGAAGTCCTCTGTTTCATTAAATATCCAGGTTTTCCTTGAAGGATTACCCACAGTTCTGCTGTGTAGGTGATTCTTGCTTGTAATTCTGACTCTTTTGCCTTCCAAAATACCATATTCCAAGTCTCTGATGCTTTGACATGGAAGCTACTAAATCTCATTCAATCCTGACTATGGCTCCCCAGTATTTATATTGAATCTTTTTGGCTACTTGCAAAATTTTTCCCTTGACCTGGGAGTTGTAAAATTTCACTATAATTTTCCTAGACTTTATGTATTGTGAACCTCTTTCAGTTGGCGAATGGTAGATTCTTTCATTTTCTGTTTTCTTTCTTGGATCTAAAATATTGGGATAGTTTTCCTTGGTAATTCTTGAAAGATGATGTCTACACTGTTTGTTTTTTTTTTTTAATTATGGCATTCAGGTAGTAAAATAATTCTTAAATAGTCTTTTCTTAGTCTGTTTTCCAGGTAAGTATGATTTTTAATTTAATATGTCACATTTTCTTCTTTTTCATTTTATTATTATTTTTTGATATTTCATGGAATCATTAGCTTCCATTTATCTGTTTCCAATTTTTATAGACTAATTTTGTTTAGTGAACTTTTTTATCTTCTTTTTTATTTGGCCAATTTTACCATTTAAAGAGTTCTTTTCTTTAATGAATTTTTGTTCTTCCTTTAACTTTGGGATGACAGCTCTGTTTTAAGGTCTTATTTTCTTCAGTGGTTTTGTGTCTATTTGTGTGTATGTGTATGTTTGTGTGTGTGTGTGTGCGCTTCTTTTACCAAACTGTTAATTTGCTTTCTATAATTTTCTTGTGTCACTCTAATTTTTCCCCACTTTTTTTTCTCTACCAAACTTTTCTCTTGATTTAACTTTTCCATGAAATCTTGTTGCATTTGGGTATAATTAATATGTTTCTTTTAGGTTTCGTATCAGTTTTCACATTATTCTCTTGGTCTTCCCTGCTACCCTATTAGTTTTGTTGTGTTTTTTTTTTTTTTTATGGTCAGGAGTTTTTCTTGTTGTTGTTATTGTTGTTGTTGTTTTTGTTGTTTACTCATTTTCTCAGTCCATGTCTTCACTTTTAACTTCATGTTAAAGTTGGGCTCTACTCATTTGGGGTTCAGGAGGCAGTATGTCAAGCTTTACAATTTTTTCTTGTTGCTCTCTTCAGAATTAGTCCTGGCATCTGAAAGTTTTCAGTGCTTCCAAGATAGTGTTATCCTAGAAGAGGTATAGTCCTTGCTTTCCTGGTCTGTACTCCTGTCTTTATCCAGGAAAGCCCCTGATCTGTTAATGCCACAATTACTAGGGTATTTCTTGGTTCTGCAACTGTAGTCACGGCCTCTGCTCCCTCCTCATTGATCATAAGCATGTTTCCCTGCCTTGGAACTGCTACTCAGAATTGCATGGGATCGATAGAGTAGCCAATTACTACCAGCTATATGCAGCACCAATAAAGAGGTCCCTGTAATCTCTTTCTGAGCAGTTGTCCCTTACTGTCTGTGTACTAAGAGCTCTCAAATCTTCTGTTGCTATTGTAGCTTCCTCTAAGACCCACTACTGGTGCTCATTCACTGGGACTGCACCAATGCCATTTTTATAGTTTTCTCCTACAGTTGTCTTTATCTTGCAAATACTGGAAATATTATCTCCCTTTGACATTTTGTTGGCTCTGCTGATTTGAAGCATTATTTTGAAATCACTTGGAGCAGAATGTTGGAAAAGTTCAACAGGGTCATATCCTATCCGCCACCATTTAGAAAAGTAATTGCTCGAATTCATATTATTTGTGTAATCAGGTTGCAATCTATTGCACTTTAAAAATTTTTTTTTCAAGTGATTAGAAGTTAATTTACAAGGGATAAAATTTTAGTAATATATTTACTGAGATTATATACATATATATGTGCATGTGTTTGTGTGTATAATTTGACTTGGAGCCATGTTCACTTACCCTTTTGTATTTTTCTTATTTATCATTGTTCAAGATATTAATATATCGCTCTTTGTAAGCAATTTTCCTTATTCACATTATAAATTTATTTGTATTATACACTTACCCTTCAACACAGAGTAAAATCATGAATAAACATAAATTAAGGGTTAGAATGTATATGAAGGTTAATGACTTCAATACATGGAACCATGTTGACAGAAAATTAAAGAAAAAAACAGGAGATGGGTTCTATACCCAGTTCTTCTGAGATTCTAATCATTCTTTGGCTTCATTTGATGTTTGATATCTCATTGAAAACATGTCTGCAATTCCAGTTTGGCTTCTCTTATTTTCCATAAATATTTCCTTTTATATCATAATTCTCATTTTGTGACATATTATCCTGTGATACTCTAATCCTATGATTTATTAAACTTTTTTAAAATTATTGCTTATACAAGTAATTTGCATGGTTTTGCTATTTGAAACAAGTATAAATAATGACTGTATTTCATAGGCATGAATATATTTATACATGTAGATTTCATTTCCCAATACTTTCTTTTATCTTTTTGCATAATGTCCTAGCATAGAGATTACTGAGTTAAAAATCCTAACTATTCATATGACCTTATTTTTTTAAAACAGAGTATTATTGAAAACTATGCCAGCTATTGTCCCACAATTACCATAATATCTGCTTCCTTATCCCCAACAATATTAAATTTGATTTTCACTTTCTTTACTGATGGGTTCTTTGTTGTATCTTGATGTTGTCTTTATGTACACTTATCTGAATTTTAGGGAATTTGAACAACTTTTCACAGATTGAATAACTCATTTGTTTTCCCCTTTGAAAACAATCTATATACTTTGACCACACTTTTTTAGGAAGATTGTTTTCATAAGATAGATATGTATGGGTTCTTCATTAATTATCTATGTTAATACTATGTGACATATTTATGTCTAATATTTCTCAAAAATCCAAATGTTTAAAATTTTAATTCATAGGCATGGGGGATTTTTGTTTCCTTTGTTGTTACTTTATATGACCACATTGTTCCTTTTAAGGAATGTCTCCTAAATATTGTCTCCTAAAATTCTTGGCGCTACCTTCTGTATAACATTAAGTAGTTCATGTTAGAGGAAAAATATAGAAATTCAATAATAATTTCCCTAACTCCCTAGTTTAAAAAAATTACATTTTGAATGAGATTGTAATTTCTGACTACATTCATATGTATATCTTTACTTAGTTAACTCCTGGCCTCTTTGGGGTGGACATAAAATGTCCCAGGCAGTATATAGTATGGGGGTTGACTCGTGACATTTGAGTAACCAGACATCAGATTATGTTTCAGGTCTGTGGGTGAATAGATTCATAGAGGGAACGTAGACATTTCCTTCTTTCCCTAAGAAGGTGGGCACACTAATGATATCCTTTTATTTCTTCTGTTGTGAGATGCTTGTAAAGTTGAGAGCCCTCTTCAATATCTCCCTCTTCTACCATAATTGTGTTACCTTTTATTTCTTCTTTTGGGTTGTCTCGGGGGTCCTGATTCTTTAATAAGAACACTCTCAGAATCTATCCCTTGGAATCTCTATATGGTTCTCCTAGTTCTTCACTTTTATATGTACTTAGAAATAGGCCAATGCACTCACAATGTTTTTGATTGGTTCAAGGAGATTTAAAGACCATGCTCATATTCCTTTAGGGTTGCTACAATCAAGAAGTATTCTTACCTAACAATTTAATTACTTTAAAGTAGACAAGATAATGAATGGAGACTCACTTTTAAACTATTCTATAATTTTAGTATTTACTATCCTCAGCAAATGGATTTACATTTTGAAATTAAGAAGTTCAAATACTGGACAGGCCTTAAGAACTTAGAGATTTATGCTTTATATGTTTTGAAGGCCTTTCTCCCAGTACATTCTTCTCTCATCACTTAGTTATATTTTTAAGATATCATCCCTTCATATTCAATTCATACATTAAAGCTACATCTATATCTATATGCATATCTATATCTATATATAATGTATATCTATATATAATGTATACCTATCTGTCTATCATCTATCTATGTATCTATGTATCTAACTATCCATCGATTTATCTACTCCTTATAACTGTTCAAATAATGAGAAAGGTCTGTGAGTTATAAATATCATCTTCCAATGTAGGAATGTAAAAAGTTTAACCTTGTTAAGTTCCTTATGACCTCCTTTTCCTGCTTATTTTCTTGTGCTTCTTTTTACGCTTGTATTTGAAAGACAAATTTTCTATTCGGCTCTAGTCTTTTCATGAAGAATGATATAAATGCTCTATTTAATTGAATGTACATCTCCCTGAAGGATTATACTCCATTTTGCTGGATCTGTGATACTTAGTTGTAATCCTAGCTCCTTTGGCTTCCAGAATATCATATCCACAGCCCTCTGATACTTTAATGTAGAAACTTCTAAATCTTTTGTTATCCTGTCTCTGGCTCCACAATAAATGAATTGTTTATTTCTGGCTGCTTGTTGTACGTAATCCTTGACCTGGGAGATCTGGAATTTGACTATAATATTCCTGGCAGTTTTCATTTCAAGATCTCTTTCAGGAGGTCATTGGTGAATTCTTTCAATTTCTATTTTACCACATTTTTCTAGAATATTGGGGCAGTTTTCCTTGATAATTTCTTGAAAGATAATTGTCCAGGTCCTTTTTTGGATCAGGGCTTTCAGGTAGTCCAGTAATTTCAAAATTATCTCTCCTGGATCCACTTTCAAAATCAGTTGTTTCCCAATGGGATATTCCTCCTTGTCTTCCTTTTATCATTCTTTTGGTTTTGTTTTACTGTTTCTTGATTTCTATGAAGTCATTAGCTTTTACTTGCTCCATTCCAATTTTTACGGAATTATTTTCTTCAGTGAGCATTTTTATCTCCTTTTCCATCTGGCAAATTCTGTTTTTTAAGGCAGTCTTCTACTCATTGGGTTTTTGGACATCTTTTACTGTTTGGACTAATCTTTTTTTAATTGATTTGTTTATTTACTTTTAGTTTACAAGATTAGGTTCCAGAGTCCCTTGAGTTTCAAATTTTTACCCCTTCCTCTTCCCCCCCCCCCCCATGGCGGCATACAGACAGGTATAGAATCTGGAAATACTTTCATGTTGGATATTAGTCTGGTTGTATAGAAGGGTTGTAACCAGTGGAGTGAACAATGGGAAAAAGGAAACAAAATCAAACATGGAAAAGAGCAATAGCATGTAGGTTGCTTCAATTTCCATTTAAACTATGCTCTTTCTACATCTTTCTCTGAATGTAGGTATCTCCTTCCATCCTGAGACTTGTAGAGTTGTCTTATAGCTGTGCATTGCTGAGAAGAGTCCAGTTTATCAAGGTTGGTCATCACACATACGATATGTCTGTGATTGTATACAAG
>JAQQSV010001912.1:21373-34636 GCA_028646515.1 Pseudochirops corinnae
TTGCAGCTCTCTTTGTGGTTGCAAAAAACTGGAAATATAGGGGATGCCCATCAATTAGGGAATGGCTGAACAAGCTATGGTATATGAATGTAATGGAATACTATTGTGCTATAAGAAATGGGAAGGAGATGGACTTCATAATTACCTGGAGCGGCTTATACAAATTGATGCTAAGTGAGAAGAGTACAACCAGGAAAAACTTGTATACAATCACAGACATATCGTATGTGTGATGACCAACCTTGATAAACTGGACTCTTCTCAGCAATGCACAGCTATAAGACAACTCTACAAGTCTCAGGATGGAAGGAGATACCTACATTCAGAGAAAGATGTAGAAAGAGCATAGTTTAAATGGAAATTGAAGCAACCTACATGCTATTGCTCTTTTCCATGTTTGATTTTGTTTCCTTTTTCCCATTGTTCACTCCACTGGTTACAACCCTTCTATACAACCAGACTAATATCCAACATGAAAGTATTTCCAGATTCTATACCTGTCTGTATGCCGCCATGGGGGGGGGGGGGAAGAGGAAGGGGTAAAAATTTGAAACTCAAGGGACTCTGGAACCTAATCTTGTAAACTAAAAGTAAATAAACAAATCAATTAAAAAAAGATTAGTCCAAACAGTAAAAGATGTCCAAAAACCCAATGAGTAGAAGACTGCCTTAAAAAACAGAATTTGCCAGATGGAAAAGGAGATAAAAATGCTCACTGAAGAAAATAATTCCGTAAAAATTGGAATGGAGCAAGTAAAAGCTAATGACTTCATAGAAATCAAGAAACAGTAAAACAAAACCAAAAGAATGATAAAAGGAAGACAAGGAGGAATATCCCATTGGGAAACAACTGATTTTGAAAGTGGATCCAGGAGAGATAATTTTGAAATTACTGGACTACCTGAAAGCCCTGATCCAAAAAAGGACCTGGACAATTATCTTTCAAGAAATTATCAAGGAAAACTGCCCCAATATTCTAGAAAAATGTGGTAAAATAGAAATTGAAAGAATTCACCAATGACCTCCTGAAAGAGATCTTGAAATGAAAACTGCCAGGAATATTATAGTCAAATTCCAGATCTCCCAGGTCAAGGATTACGTACAACAAGCAGCCAGAAATAAACAATTCATTTATTGTGGAGCCAGAGACAGGATAACAAAAGATTTAGAAGTTTCTACATTAAAGTATCAGAGGGCTGTGGATATGATATTCTGGAAGCCAAAGGAGCTAGGATTACAACTAAGTATCACAGATCCAGCAAAATGGAGTATAATCCTTCAGGGAGATGTACATTCAATTAAATAGAGCATTTATATCATTCTTCATGAAAAGACTAGAGCCGAATAGAAAATTTGTCTTTCAAATACAAGCGTAAAAAGAAGCACAAGAAAATAAGCAGGAAAAGGAGGTCATAAGGAACTTAACAAGGTTAAACTTTTTACATTCCTACATTGGAAGATGATATTTATAACTCACAGACCTTTCTCATTATTTGAACAGTTATAAGGAGTAGATAAATCGATGGATAGTTAGATACATAGATACATAGATAGATGATAGACAGATAGGTATACATTATATATAGATATACATTATATATAGATATAGATATGCATATAGATATAGATGTAGCTTTAATGTATGAATTGAATATGAAGGGATGATATCTTAAAAATATAACTAAGTGATGAGAGAAGAATGTACTGGGAGAAAGGCCTTCAAAACATATAAAGCATAAATCTCTAAGTTCTTAAGGCCTGTCCAGTATTTGAACTTCTTAATTTCAAAATGTAAATCCATTTGCTGAGGATAGTAAATACTAAAATTATAGAATAGTTTAAAAGTGAGTCTCCATTCATTATCTTGTCTACTTTAAAGTAATTAAATTGTTAGGTAAGAATACTTCTTGATTGTAGCAACCCTAAAGGAATATGAGCATGGTCTTTAAATCTCCTTGAACCAATCAAAAACATTGTGAGTGCATTGGCCTATTTCTAAGTACATATAAAAGTGAAGAACTAGGAGAACCATATAGAGATTCCAAGGGATAGATTCTGAGAGTGTTCTTATTAAAGAATCAGGACCCCCGAGACAACCCAAAAGAAGAAATAAAAGGTAACACAATTATGGTAGAAGAGGGAGATATTGAAGAGGGCTCTCAACTTTACAAGCATCTCACAACAGAAGAAATAAAAGGATATCATTAGTGTGCCCACCTTCTTAGGGAAAGAAGGAAATGTCTACGTTCCCTCTATGAATCTATTCACCCACAGACCTGAAACATAATCTGATGTCTGGTTACTCAAATGTCACGAGTCAACCCCCATACTATATACTGCCTGGGACATTTTATGTCCACCCCAAAGAGGCCAGGAGTTAACTAAGTAAAGATATACATATGAATGTAGTCAGAAATTACAATCTCATTCAAAATGTAATTTTTTTAAACTAGGGAGTTAGGGAAATTATTATTGAATTTCTATATTTTTCCTCTAACATGAACTACTTAATGTTATACAGAAGGTAGCGCCAAGAATTTTAGGAGACAATATTTAGGAGACATTCCTTAAAAGGAACAATGTGGTCATATAAAGTAACAACAAAGGAAACAAAAATCCCCCATGCCTATGAATTAAAATTTTAAACATTTGGATTTTTGAGAAATATTAGACATAAATATGTCACATAGTATTAACATAGATAATTAATGAAGAACCCATACATATCTATCTTATGAAAACAATCTTCCTAAAAAAGTGTGGTCAAAGTATATAGATTGTTTTCAAAGGGGAAAACAAATGAGTTATTCAATCTGTGAAAAGTTGTTCAAATTCCCTAAAATTCAGATAAGTGTACATAAAGACAACATCAAGATACAACAAAGAACCCATCAGTAAAGAAAGTGAAAATCAAATTTAATATTGTTGGGGATAAGGAAGCAGATATTATGGTAATTGTGGGACAATAGCTGGCATAGTTTTCAATAATACTCTGTTTTAAAAAAATAAGGTCATATGAATAGTTAGGATTTTTAACTCAGTAATCTCTATGCTAGGACATTATGCAAAAAGATAAAAGAAAGTATTGGGAAATGAAATCTACATGTATAAATATATTCATGCCTATGAAATACAGTCATTATTTATACTTGTTTCAAATAGCAAAACCATGCAAATTACTTGTATAAGCAATAATTTTAAAAAAGTTTAATAAATCATAGGATTAGAGTATCACAGGATAATATGTCACAAAATGAGAATTATGATATAAAAGGAAATATTTATGGAAAATAAGAGAAGCCAAACTGGAATTGCAGACATGTTTTCAATGAGATATCAAACATCAAATGAAGCCAAAGAATGATTAGAATCTCAGAAGAACTGGGTATAGAACCCATCTCCTGTTTTTTTCTTTAATTTTCTGTCAACATGGTTCCATGTATTGAAGTCATTAACCTTCATATACATTCTAACCCTTAATTTATGTTTATTCATGATTTTACTCTGTGTTGAAGGGTAAGTGTATAATACAAATAAATTTATAATGTGAATAAGGAAAATTGCTTACAAAGAGCGATATATTAATATCTTGAACAATGATAAATAAGAAAAATACAAAAGGGTAAGTGAACATGGCTCCAAGTCAAATTATACACACAAACACATGCACATATATATGTATATAATCTCAGTAAATATATTACTAAAATTTTATCCCTTGTAAATTAACTTCTAATCACTTGAAAAAAAAATTTTTAAAGTGCAATAGATTGCAACCTGATTACACAAATAATATGAATTCGAGCAATTACTTTTCTAAATGGTGGCGGATAGGATATGACCCTGTTGAACTTTTCCAACATTCTGCTCCAAGTGATTTCAAAATAATGCTTCAAATCAGCAGAGCCAACAAAATGTCAAAGGGAGATAATATTTCCAGTATTTGCAAGATAAAGACAACTGTAGGAGAAAACTATAAAAATGGCATTGGTGCAGTCCCAGTGAATGAGCACCAGTAGTGGGTCTTAGAGGAAGCTACAATAGCAACAGAAGATTTGAGAGCTCTTAGTACACAGACAGTAAGGGACAACTGCTCAGAAAGAGATTACAGGGACCTCTTTATTGGTGCTGCATATAGCTGGTAGTAATTGGCTACTCTATCGATCCCATGCAATTCTGAGTAGCAGTTCCAAGGCAGGGAAACATGCTTATGATCAATGAGGAGGGAGCAGAGGCCGTGACTACAGTTGCAGAACCAAGAAATACCCTAGTAATTGTGGCATTAACAGATCAGGGGCTTTCCTGGATAAAGACAGGAGTACAGACCAGGAAAGCAAGGACTATACCTCTTCTAGGATAACACTATCTTGGAAGCACTGAAAACTTTCAGATGCCAGGACTAATTCTGAAGAGAGCAACAAGAAAAAATTGTAAAGCTTGACATACTGCCTCCTGAACCCCAAATGAGTAGAGCCCAACTTTAACATGAAGTTAAAAGTGAAGACATGGACTGAGAAAATGAGTAAACAACAAAAACAACAACAACAATAACAACAACAAGAAAAACTCCTGACCATAAAAAAAAAAAAAAACACAACAAAACTAATAGGGTAGCAGGGAAGACCAAGAGAATAATGTGAAAACTGATACGAAACCTAAAAGAAACATATTAATTATACCCAAATGCAACAAGATTTCATGGAAAAGTTAAATCAAGAGAAAAGTTTGGTAGAGAAAAAAAAGTGGGGAAAAATTAGAGTGACACAAGAAAATTATAGAAAGCAAATTAACAGTTTGGTAAAAGAAGCGCACACACACACACACAAACATACACATACACACAAATAGACACAAAACCACTGAAGAAAATAAGACCTTAAAACAGAGCTGTCATCCCAAAGTTAAAGGAAGAACAAAAATTCATTAAAGAAAAGAACTCTTTAAATGGTAAAATTGGCCAAATAAAAAAGAAGATAAAAAAGTTCACTAAACAAAATTAGTCTATAAAAATTGGAAACAGATAAATGGAAGCTAATGATTCCATGAAATATCAAAAAATAATAATAAAATGAAAAAGAAGAAAATGTGACATATTAAATTAAAAATCATACTTACCTGGAAAACAGACTAAGAAAAGACTATTTAAGAATTATTTTACTACCTGAATGCCATAATTAAAAAAAAAAAACAAACAGTGTAGACATCATCTTTCAAGAATTACCAAGGAAAACTATCCCAATATTTTAGATCCAAGAAAGAAAACAGAAAATGAAAGAATCTACCATTCGCCAACTGAAAGAGGTTCACAATACATAAAGTCTAGGAAAATTATAGTGAAATTTTACAACTCCCAGGTCAAGGGAAAAATTTTGCAAGTAGCCAAAAAGATTCAATATAAATACTGGGGAGCCATAGTCAGGATTGAATGAGATTTAGTAGCTTCCATGTCAAAGCATCAGAGACTTGGAATATGGTATTTTGGAAGGCAAAAGAGTCAGAATTACAAGCAAGAATCACCTACACAGCAGAACTGTGGGTAATCCTTCAAGGAAAACCTGGATATTTAATGAAACAGAGGACTTCCAAGTATTTCTGATAAAAAGACCTGAAATGAATAGAAAATTTCACTTTCAAATACAAAACTCAAGAGAAGCATAAAATGTAAACAGGAAAAAAAAACATAAGGGATACAATAAGATTGAACTATTTCCATTTCTGCATGAGAAGATAATACTTGTAAGAACCTTAAGTACCCCATCACTATCAAGGCAATTAGAAGTAGCCTACATATATGAAGGGCATAAGTGTGAGTCAAATATGTTAAGATAGGTGATTTCCAAAAATTGCAGAGGTGTAAAAGAGAAGCACTGGAAGAAGGAGAAAGAGAGAGTTAGAATGTACCAAATTTTCTCACACAAACAAGGTGTGCAAGGAAGAGCTTTTATAGTGGAGAGAAAATGAAACAATAAAACAAACAAAAAACACAATAAAACAAAACCAAAAGAATGAAAAAGAAATAGAAGATATTGTGAAATATCTCATTGGGAAAATAACTGATCTAGAAAATAGATCCAGTATCAAAAAGAGTCTAGACATAACCTTTTAGGGAAATACACATACACACACATACATATAGATATATGTGTGTATGTATATGTATATGTGCATGTTTATTTGCCCTGATACTCTAGAACCAGGGGATAAAATAAAAATATAAAGAATCCACTGATCGCCTCCTAAAAGAGATCCCAAAATGAAAACTTTCAGGAATATTATAGTGAAATTCCAGAGTTCCCAGGTCAAGGAGAAAGTACAGAAAGCAGTTAGAAAGAAACAATTCAAGAGACATGGAGCCACAGTCAGAATAATACAAATTTAACAACTTCTCCATTAAAAGATCAGGGCTTGGAATATGATATTCTGGAAGGCAATGGAGCTATGATTACAAAGGAGAATCTCCTATCCAGCAAAACTGAGTATAATGCTATAGGGGAAAATATGGTCATTCAATGACATAGAAGACTTTTAAGCATTCTTGATGAAAAGACCAGAACTGAATAGAAAATATGACTTTCAAATACAAGATTCGAGAGAGTATAAAAAGGTAAAGAGAAAAGGGAAATCATAGGGGACTTAATAGTGCTAAATTGTTTATATTCCTAGATGGGAACAGTATATTTATAACTACGAAGACCTTTCTCTTCATTAGCATAGTTATAAGGAGGATATATAGACAGAGGGCACAGGTGTGAGTTGAATATGAAGGGATGATATCTAAAAAATAAAATTAAGGTGTGAAAGAGGAATGTACTAGGAGAAACAGAAAGGGAGAAATAAAATGGGGCAAAGTATCTCACATAAAAGATTCAAGGAAAAAGCTTTTACAGTAAAACAGGAAATGGGAAAGGTTGAAGGGAGTGAAAGAACCTTACTCTCATCAGAATTGGTTCAAAAAGGCACTAACATATACCCTCAGTTGGGTATAGAAATCTATAGGGTAATTATAGAAAAGTAGAAGGTGAGGGGGGTAAAACAAGAGGAGTTTATAAAAAAGTGGGCAGATGGGAGAGGTACTCAGAAGGAAAAATAAAAGATAAAACTTTTGAGCAGGGACTGAGTGAAAGGAGAGAGAAAATATACTAAACATTAAGGAACAAGTTAGAGGGAAAGGCATTTAGCAAGAGTAATCACGAAAAAAAATTTCTGAAGATTTTTTTTTTTTGTATAAAGGCTAATTTCTCAAACATGTAAGGAAGTGATTCAGATTTATAAAAATAAGTGCCATCAGGTAACTGATAAATAATCAAGAGATATTAACAGGTTTCAGATGAATTAATCAAAGCTATCTATAGCCATTTGAAGAAAAATATAACTCACTATTTATTGGAGAAATGCAAATTGAAACAATTCTGCAGTACTATCTCATACCTATTAGAGTGGTTAATAGGATGGAAAAGATAAATTACAAAAAATGGAGGGGATGTGAGGGGGAAAAAAGAGACATGAATATACTGTTAGTGGAGTTATGAACTAATTAAATAATTTTGTAAAGCACTTTGAAACTGTGGCCAAAGGGCAATAAAACCATGCATGCCCTTTGAGCTATCAATTCTGCTACTGGGTATGTACCTTAAAAGAAATAATAAAAGGAAAAAGACCTATATATTCAAAAATATTTATAGCAAGTCTTTTCAGGGTGTGAAAAATTAGAATTGAGAGGATACTTAGTTATTGGGGGATGGTTGCATAAGTTATTGTATGATAGAATACTATTGTACTATAAGAAATGATGATGCTCTCAGATAAACATAAAAAGACTTAGATGAACTGATGGAAAGTGAAATGTACTGTGTACAGAGTAACAGCAATAATGTAAGATAAGCTATGAATGATTTGGTTTTTCTCAGCAATACGATGATGCAAGACAACTCTGATGTATACATGTTGAAAAATGTTATACATCTCCAACAAAAGAGTTGATGATCTCTGAATACAGATTGAAGCATCCTTATATTAAACTTTATTTTCTTGAGACTTTTTCTTATCTGTTTTCTTTCACAATATTACTATTATGGAAATATTTTGCATAACTCCACATATATATCCCATACAGAATTGTTTGTCTTCTCAATGAAGGGTTGTGGGGAAGGAGGAAGGGAGATAATTTGGAATTAGAGTTTTAAAAATGAATATTCAAAATTATTTTTGTATATAACTAGGGGAAAAATTCTAACTAAAAATGTGAAATTTGCAGGAGATTACCTATTATATATAAATTCAATCGATAAACAAGAATTTCCAAGCCCTTACTACATGCTCGACACTGTGCTCAGTGTTGGAGACAGAGAGAAATAGTTAAGTCATCATTTTCCTTGTAAAAAGAGTGTTATATTTAGGACTGTCAAATATTTTATCTTATGAGTAGAGAATAATACAAGGTCTAGTTGATGTACCTTTTTCCCCTCAGTGATTCAAAAATTAATAGTTGTGTCTTCATAATAACTTATAAAAATCTATTTAAAATATGATTTTGATAATCAGCCACAATTTAATGTCTTCTTTTAGCTCAGAATTGGCATTAGGTTGCAATTTACTGTATAAAGCTAAAAAAACAACTTTTAATAAATCATATCCCACACATGATTCCCCAAGTGAAACTTGTCAGTCAGTCCGATATGGATTACTTTTGTTTATAGTTTCTAATAGAATTGTAGACAGCTTTCAATTAGACAGTATAGGACTCCCTATATTATAAGTGACAGAAAACTGGCAAATGCAATTCTTCTCACTTTAAAACTCTAATCCCAATATACACTTCTAATAGGCCTGAGAAAGCAAAATATCTTGGATCAGTGAGCATGGTAAACTCCATAAAGTCTAACTATTCCCATTTGATCTCACCAATTAGCTAAAGCTAGATTTATTGGCAAATATGTGTGTGGGGTGTATGTGTGTGTGTGTGTATGTGTGTGTATGTGTGTGTGTGTGTGTGTGTGTGTGTGTGTGTAATTTCTACCTTATATAAATTAAAATTTAAAATGATACATTTACCACAATCCTTTGCTTTCCATTTTATTTTGCTTTTATTTTTGTGATGCCATCAAATGACCAATGTGGAAAACACAGTGAAATACTGACTTGCTTTATTATTCTAAAAAGTCACTGAGTAAGAAGAAAGAAGGTGAAAGATTTGCAGTTGGGGGCCTGTCAAACACTATTACTCAATTTTTAGTTCATTTGCCTCTTCCTTGTTCCTGTATTCATGAATGTTTTCTCATCATATTGACATATTCAAATCTCTGAACAGTTCAGTAAGGGTCTCACCTGATATGGTGAACCTCTAGAGATTTGAAAATGTGTGTTCATCAGTGAAATGAGCAGTGCCTTGGAAGACAAACTTTTTACATGAGTGTTCTCTTATGAACCTTCAGTGCATTTTTTCCACTGTCAGCAATATCAGAATGATATTATACTCCTGCTAAAAAGTACAACTTAAAAAAAAATTAAACACAATTATTCAGATGCAAATATAGAAGATAATACTGAGATGGCTGTTGCTTCCTCTTAAAAGAAAGGCATGTCTGGAAGAGTTATTCATAAATATTTTCTTGATTTAGACATATGAAATACATTTTTATCTTCATGGAGATCGTGACTCCTGGAAAAAATATTCATTGTTGTTGTTGGCAACTTGGCAGAATTTTTTTCATGGGGGCATTGTGTAGGAATGACTGGGCCGCAATTCTGCTTATGTTGCCAAATGATATATCAAACATATTTATAGTACTTCATGCATTATGTCACTGATGAGATTTAGACTCTGCGACATTCAAAAAGGAAAAAAATGCAAGGATATTGACATTCTTGATCAAATAATAGAACTTAATTATTTATGATCTATTTCATACCAACTGTTTTTAATCATTTTAAAATGAGAGCTTAAGTTATAAAAATGAATGTCAAACTTTCATGTGAAAAGCTTTTTGTGTGATTGTCTATGACCTATAAAGTTAAATTAAATATAGGATGTAATGCCTGAAGATGCATAAGGAAATTATATACATATCTCATATTTTCTCAACATAAAGTTGAAAAGGGTATAAATTAAATAGCCATATTTCAAGATTTGGATAATTTCTAAGCCTATTTCAGTAAATGGGGGGGAAAGGAAAAATGATTGAAGAAAGCAATTTAAATAATTCAACCCACAAAACAACATTTGCTTCGAAAAATAGGTATTAAAAGTGGTAAATTTTATCTTGGATTATCTGAACAATTAGATGCTAGCTAGATAGCTAGATGACGGATATATAGATAAATAGAGTCATGATTCATGAGTATGAGAAACTAATGATTTTACATTCCCTTTCTTCCCATTTACATATTTGGGGCCATTAATAGCTGGTTTTGACACCATTAGGACACTGATTTAAGTCAATATGTTAGCTGTTGAAATTTATCAAACATAAGATGTATTTATTTCCTTTCCTTCTATATATAGTTTTCTTTTTACACACACACACACTCGCACACACACAAATAAAGAAGGAAAAGACATGATTGATCATTTTAGTAACAATATTAGTGATAGTAAATAATTGTTTAATACATTTCCTTTTTTTTTCTTGTTCTAAGACACAGAGATTTGGTATATGATATTACAACCTTGAATTGTCATTGTAATGAGCTGCTCAGATTCCACTGCATATTTTGGTGAATTAAGGACATTCAGTCTACTTGTAGTTATATCAACAGTATTCCACAATATGCAATAAATTTAATAAAATTCAGGTTGCCTAAGAGAATAAGAAAACTACTCAGTCACTCACATAACCTTATTAACCAGGGATAATCATGCCACTGGCTATGGTAGTAAATAAAGGAAATTATGGCTCGTTTAATCTTTTAAAACTTGGTAAACACGAAGAAGATTAAAGGAATGGACCTTTCAAAGTAGAATAATCAAACCTATTGCTTTCATCACTTTAGTGAATTTATTCACTACTGTTGTTAATTTTTTTTTCAGAATTCCTGTCAGCAAACCCAAAAGATCAATGCTGGTGAAATATTCTGTTGACGATTTAACCTCCATTTCCCCTAGAATTTTGTAGTTTTAATGCCAATAGAATTTACATCTGACCTGATTGATCCAGGAGTAAATTAACTGCAAATAAAAGTAAATTAACTGGCAAATAACAACTGGTGTTGTTAATGCATTTTCAGGAAGGGAGTTCCTTGCTCTTTTTTTGTTTTGTTTTTAAAGGAGAAGGATTCATGTTAAAATAAAATAAACTCTGTTTATGGAATTATTTTCAGCAAAATAAAAATCTACAGTTAAAAAGTGCATTGCCAACAATACATGGGGGTAAGGTTAGGAGATGAGTAGTTCTGTAATTTTACAGAAAAAGGGAACTCCCAAATGAAGAACCTCCTTCTACAAATATGGGCCACCGACTTCTCTACAACTTAGGGACTTGAGAGTTTTCTAGAGCTCTAACAGCTGAAGTGACTTGCCCAGAGTCGCTATATGTCATTTAACAAATTTATCTGTCAAATGGAGGGATTAATTTCCCTTCTCAGTTTCTACAACCTACTGCTTGCAAAGAAGAAACTTCAGAGTCTAACCAACACAACAGACCTAAATAGTTCCACATCCCAGGATGAGGGAACTTGTTGTTGTTGTTTCAATTAAAAAAAAAAGTGCTGTGCTGCCATAGAACTCAAACAAACACATATTTGAGTAGTACAGACAGTAGAGAAACATTTTTACTAAGAAATCAAGTTGCATTATAGAATTTTTTCCCTAAATAGACCAAGAATAAAAGTGCTGGAAGTCCAGAGTCATGAGTTGACTCAGGGACATGGATTTCTCTGTTCCTGTGCCTTCTTGCCAGATTTCTGTAAGTCTCTCACTCATTCTTCCTTATGGATACTGCAGACATTGTTCTTTGTGAGGGGACTATTATGGGATAATTGTTATTCCTTTGTATCTGTTTTGTAAATGTATCATAGCAAAGAATTAATGAAGTCATCTTGGGTTCTGGCTTTAATGGGATTAAGGAACTACAATTGTGAGTATTTACTACTTACTCTGGGAGATATCAGAAGTAGGGGAGACTAGGAAAGACTTCTTTACGATGTGTAAGTAAGAAGGAAGACAAATTCCAATTGGTGAAATTGAAAAGGGAGAAACTTTTGAAGTTGGATGGAGATGGAGAGTATGAAGATGGAGTGCTGCATTTGAGGTACAGCAAGTGGACTTATGTGACTGGAATATACATTGTGTGTGGGGAAAGTGAAAGAAAATAAAGAAATAAGAAATAAGAAATAAGAATGGAAGGGGCCAGGATTTGAAGGATTTTAAATGCCTAAAAATGCATTTTATATTTGACTCTAGAGGTAATAGAGGAGTTTTGTTCTTTTTGTTTAGTTTTGAGGAAGGGAAAGACCTGGTCTGATCAGAGCTTTGAGGAAATGTGCTGTGTGAAAGAAGGATTAAAAAGAAGAGAGGCTCTGCGATTATAATATAGGATGCTATATTCCTGTGAGAAATGATTATGGCTGAACCACAGTACTGGCTGTGTGAATGGAAAAAAAGAAACAAATGAAAGAAATGTTGTTGGAGGGCACTGATGAGATACAGTGACTGTCTAGATAAGTTAGATGAGAGGAAAGTAAGACCCAAGGAAGATAGAGAAATTTTGTGAATTATTTTCTTTAGTGACCCTTTGTAACTCCTTTTTCCATTTCTACTTTTTATGATCTTAAGTTTCTAGCACAGAGACTTTGAGATAGTAAGGGATGAAGAAATGTTAAATGGGATATCAGAAGTTTATAATGGGGCACTTCTTGATTGACACATAGATTAAGGTGCAAAACAATCCACATTTCTTATATAATATTTTATTAACTGAATTGTTTTACATCCCTGGTTCTCAGTTTCATAATATGGACAGTGAGATAACAGGACTATATGATCTCTGGGTTCCCTTCTGACTCTCGATGCATGATCCTATGAATTTTCAGTCAACTTATGTCAAATGTTTGAGGATAGCACCTCATTTACTTCCCTCTATGTACGTACTCTAAAATTCAATGACACTGGTTTTTGCGTTATTCATTATTCATTAGAAGTAACATTGGCTTCAGTACTTCTTTAAACCTTGATCTCCCGTGACTGGAATATTTTCTCTTAGCACCTCCATCTCCTGTTTTCCTCCACTTAATCCTCAGCTCAAGTCTCAATTTCTGCAACACCCATTC
>JAQQSV010001913.1:0-21248 GCA_028646515.1 Pseudochirops corinnae
AAAAATCTGAAACTCAAAGGATTGTGGAACTGAATCTTGTAAACTAAAAGTAAATAAACAAGCCATTGGAAAAAAAAACATAATTGACCATATTAATAAGAGAACCAACAGAAATCATAACATTATTTCCATATACGTAGAAAAAACGTTTTGATAAAATAGAGTACCGTTTTTATTAAACAACAAAAACAACAATACTAGTCAGCACAGGAATAAATGGAGTTTTCCTTAAAATGACATGTAGTATCTATTTTAAACCACCAGGAAGCATTATCTGTGATGGGGATAAGCTAAAAGCCTTCCTGATAAGAGCAGGGGGAAAGCAAGAATGCCCTTTATCATTACTGTTTTTTAATATTGTATTAGAAATATCAATTATAACAGTAAGAGAAGAATAAGAAAGTGAAGAAATAACAATATGGTATGAACAAACAAAACTATTACTCTTTGCAGATGATATGATGGTATATGTTGAGAATCCTAGGGAATCAACTAAAAAAAAAAACTAAAATAATCAACAAATTTCACAAAGTTGCAGGATATAAAATAAACCCACATAAAACATCAGCATTTCTATATATTGTCAACAGAGTCCAGTAGCAAGAGATAGAAAGAGAAATTCCATTTAAAGTAACTCTAGAAAATATAAAATATTTGGGGGTCTATCTACCAAGAAAAACACTGGAACTATTTTAACACAATTACAAAACAATTTTCACACAAATAAAATCAGATTGAAACAACTGGAAAAATATTAATTGCTCATGTATAAGCTGTGCTAATATAACAAAAATGACAATTCTACCTAAATTAATTTATTCCATGCCATACCAATCAAATTGTCAAAAGAGTATTTTATAAAGCTAAATAATAAAATAAAATAAATCTGGAAAAACAAAAGTTCAAGGATATCAAGAGAATAAAAAAAACACACACAAAAGAAGGTGGCCTAATCATACCAGATCTCAAAGTATATTAGAAAGTGGTAACTATCTAAGTTATCGGGTATTGGCTAAGAAATAGAGTGGTGGGTCAGTGGAATAAATTAGGTACATAAGACAGTAGTAAATGTCCATCACAATTGAGAGTTTGATGAACACAAAGTGCTTTTGGGACAAATTCACTATTTGACAAAAAAAAAAACTGCTGGGAAAGCTAGAAAATAGTATGGCAGAAACTAGGTATAGATTAATATCTTACACTGTATACCAAGATAAGATCAAATTGGGTACATGATTTAGATTTAAAGGTGATATCATAAACAAATTAGGAGAACAATGAATAGTTTACTTGTTATATCTATGGAAAAGGAAAGGATTTATAACCAAACAAGAGACAGAGAGTGTTATGAAATGTAAAATGGATAATTTTGATAATATTAAATTTAAAAATTTGAACAAACCAATGCTAGCAAAAAAAAAACCCTAAGAAGTATTTTTTTCAGCATATGTCTCTGATAAAAGTCCTCATTTTTCAAATATATAGAGAATGAAGTCAAATTTATAGGACTACAAGGCATTGCCCAATTGATAAATGGTCAAAGAATATAAACAGGCAGTTTTCAGATGAAGAAACTAAAGCTACCTATAGTCATGTAAAAAATGCTTTAAATCACTATTGATTAGAGAAATGAAAATCAAAACAGTTTTTTTTTAAAGGGAAAAGAGCCTTTTAGTACAAGAAATGTTTATATCAGTTCTTTTTGTAGTGACAAAGAATTAGAAATTGAGGAGATGTGTATCAGTTGGAAAATGACTGAACAAGTTGTGTGCTAGATGAATGTAATGGACTACTATTGTGCTTTAATAAATAATGAGCAGGTGAATTTCAGAAAATGCTAGAAAGACTTAACATGAACTGATGCAAAGTAAAATTAGAAGAACCAGAAGAACATTTTACACAGTAACAGCGCTATCATATGATGATTAACTATGAATGATTTAGCTATTCTCAGCAATACAATGATCTAAGACAGTTCCAAAGGACTTATGATGAACAGTGTGATCCCCCTCCAGAGAAAGAACTAATGAAGTCTAAATGCAGATTGAAGCATACTAATTTTTTTTTTTCCCTTTTGGTCTCTTTCTTCTTTCACAACATGACAAAAAGAGAAATATGTTTCATATGACTGTTATGTAATCTATATCAAATTGCTTACTCACTTGGGGAGGATTAAGAGAAAGAGAGAGGGAAAAATTGGAACTCAAGATTGTAAAAAATGTTAAAATTTTTCTTTATATATAATTAGGAAAAATAAAATATTATATAAAATGTGTTTGAGGTGACAGGAAAAGACAAGATACAAAGAAATGATAATGACTTGAAAACATCAACAAGGAAAATCTCAAAGAAAAATGAAGACCAGATACAGGCCCAGTACTAATTCTTAGAAAAGTTCAAGAGATTTTTTTAAAATTCAAAAAAAATTGTTTTAGAAATCAAACAAGAATGATGGGGGGGGGGACTGGGAAATTTTAGAGCTATCCAAGAAATTATATAAAGAAAATTAACAGCTTGGCAAAGGAGGTACAAAAAATACTGAAGAAATGGCACTTAAAAATCAAAATTGGCTAAGTGGTAACAGTTAAAGACATCACCAAAGAAAGCAATACAAATTCCACTAATTTAAAAATGTATACTAAAAAAACTAACACCAATAGTAACTCTTTAAAACTATGTCCTTAAGAAGGTTCTGCATGGCCTCCAGGCAACTGTCTTAGTATATAAGTTCTGAGGAAACACTGATTTGTATTGATAGTATCATTATATACCATTGAAAGACAAAGAAAGTCACAAAAGAAGAAAAAAAGACAAATGTAAAAACAAGAAAAATTAACTAAATTGACAAAGGAGCAAAACATGAAAAATTTCAAAATAGATTCTTTAAAACATGATAAAAATATGATCCAACTGAATTATTAGATGCAATGCATTTAGAAAAAGAAACCATGTAAGGTTTCAAGGGATATGTCTTCAAATGGTTTAATAACACATTCAGAGTAATTAAACAAGAATTATCACTCTTAATAAAATCTAAAATGGTACAGAAGATCATTATTTTAGTGGTTAGGGAATACTCTTTACTCTTATGGGCCACCACCTTTTTAAAACTGGGTATCAAAGGAATTATGGGGGAAAGAAGTTTATTAGTACCATATCTTAAACTGTATTATAAAGCTATAATTATCAAAACTATTTGATATTGGCTAAGAAATAGAAAGGTAGATCAGTGGAAAAAAATAGATGTAAAATTTACAGCAGCCAAAAATATACATACATACATACATACATACATATGTACATATATACATATACATACTATAGTATACTAGCCTTGTATTTGATAAATGTAAAGACCTAAGTTGGGGGTATAAGAATTCATTATTTGGTTAAAAAACATTATTGGGAGAACTGGAAAGCAGTCTGGCAGAAATTTGGCATAAACCAATACCTTATACCATTTACCAAAATAAGATCAAAATGGATATATGACCTAGATATAAAAAGAGTTATTACAAGAAAATATGAAGGTCATGGAATATATTTGCACATCAGACTTATGAATAGGTGAACAATTTATGAATAAACAAGAGATAGCAGTGTGAAGGTGTAAAATGGATAATTTCAATTGCATTAAATTTAAAAAGTTTTTTGTAAAAATTAAACAAATGTAGAGGGAAAACAAAAGATTGTGGGAAATTTATAATGAAATTCTCAGATAAAGGTGTCACATCTAAAATATATATATATATATATATATATATATATATATATATATATATATATATATATAAATCTTTCTTCAATCTATAAGAATGAGTCATTCCCCCATTGATAAATGGTCAAAGGATATAAACAGACAGTTTTCTATTGATGAAATCAAAACAATTTATAGTCATATGAAAAAATCCTCCAAATTATTATTTAGTAGAGAAATGCACATGAAAAAAAACCTTAAGATATCATTTTACATCTACCAGACTGGCTAAAATAATTGAAAGGGAAAGTGAAAAATGTTGAAAGAGATGTGGAAAGTTGGGACACTAATACATTGTTGGTGGAATTGTGAACTGATCCCACCACTTTGGAGATTAATCAGGAATTATCCCCAAAGAGGTATTAAACTGCCTAGAGCCTTTGACCCAGGAATACTGTTACTGGGTCTATTTCCCAGGATGATTAGGGAAAAAAGAAAAGAACTTGTATGTCCTAAAATATTTATAGCAGCTCCCTTTGTGGTGGCAAACAAAGAAACAAAAACAAAAACCAAAGAAATTGGAAATTATGTGGATGCCTATCAAGTGGAAAGTGACTGTACAATTTGTGGTATATAATTGTAATGAAATGATACTTTGCTATAAGAAATGATGAGTTCAATGATCTTAGGAAAAACATGGATAGTCTTGCATCAAATAATGAGGAGTAAAGTGAGTAGAACCAAGAGAATGTTGTATACTGTAACAATATTGTTTTAAGAACATTTTTAAGTGATTAAATAATTTTGACTACCATAAATACTCGAATTAACTACAAAGCACATATGAAGGAAAACGTGATTTGCATCCACAGAAAAAAACTAATAAATAGAAGCATATATGGAATAGTTTTACACACACACACACACACACACACACACACACACACACGGTGTGTCTAATGGTAACCATATCTAGGATGGGAAGGGGAAAGGAAAGACAAAAAGGAGGGAAGTTATGATAATTTTACCATAAATTTTTTAAAAATAGCAAGCTGTACATACTAGATTTGCAGTTTCATGTATAATCATTTTTTCCTATTCTACTACGTTATAGAAATGCATGTTTTATTTTGTAAGTTCAGAATAAAACCAATAAAATTTTTAAAAGCATATAATAAAATAAATAGGATTACAAAGGAAACAAACCAACAGTCTCTGAGAATTTGTTGCATGAAGTTTAAATGAGATGCTAAATGATTTATTTATGGGCACAGAGTTAAATATCAAAGATGGGTCTTGAACCCTAGTTTTCCTGATTTCAAGTCCAGAATTCTGTCCCACTACTTTCTGCCTCTTATTTGAAATTACATATGAATATAATGAAGAATTTTGGAAGTTATCTATGAATAGTTTTGTACCAGGAGGTCACTTTCCTCTCTAATACTGTTTCTAGTGTCCTGCTAAATAAACTGGTGAATGGTAAGGCAAAATGTATTTTGTGACTATATTTTATCAAATTATTCTTCAGAATTTTCTCATCAAATGACTATCCTACCAACAATTAATTGGAATGGTTGTCATCCCCAGCCCCAAATTTAATGTTTTGTTTTTAATTTGTGCTATTTTAGTGGGTACAGTGGTATCATAAAGTTGATTTGATTTACATTTCTCTAATTTTCAAAGAATCTGTAATGATCTTTTGAGTGGTTATTAAAAGCTTGTATTTTCTACTTTGAAAATTTTCTACCTTACACTTTGACGATTGAGGAGTATATATTAATGTTAGAGGTAAGTGTCTATTCTTTTCCTCTTATTTGACTCTTTCTACTAATCATTATTATTCCTATTAATCTTCCTTTCAATCATTAAGTGTGGATGCCCCCCAACATGGCTCTTTCAGGGACTGTCTTTTCTCTACTGTATCCTCTCAGTGATATCATCTCATTTGAAATAAGTTATCATTTCTGTGCAAATGACTTATACATCTAAGTATTCAGTTCTATCTCTTCTCTGTTCTTGTCCCTTCTATGTTGGACACACACATGAGGGGCATAAGAAAGTGCTTGAATATTCATAGATGTTATTTTTTAATATGAGGTCTGGAATGTCGATTTTCAGTTGATTTTAACTTTTTTTATCCTTTCTCTGATATTCTACATATTTGTTTCTCCAAATTAATTCTATTATTCATCTTATAATAGAGTATTTTTTTTGATATTTTTGTCACTATAGCATAATATCTATAAAATAACTTACATTTGTCTTCTTTTTCTAGATGTGTGACTTCAATAATACTTTCTTCATCCCTCTCCCACTACCATCTACCAGGCTTATCTTTTTCCTTCCAAGAAGAAGAATGTGCTTAAATGAGTATCTTAGTTTCTGTTTATTATTTAAAACTAAAAATTCTTGAAGTATTGAAAAAAAAATGTGACCAGTGTATCTAATAGAAATGCATACCTGAGGAAAGCAAAAGACATTTGCAATTTGAGAAAAAAAGGTTAAGTAGTAGATATTCTCCGAGGCGTATGACTAGGAAATGAATATGATGGGCTTAGATTTTGTTTAACAAACTAAGGTTATACTACTATATATATTAATTAAAGTAGGCAATCAGAACTGAACATTTTTTTAAGGAAAAACTTTGTTCCTAAACAAAACAAAAGTAAATTTAACTTTTTAAAAGTCAATTAAGTATGAACTGATACTAAACTGATTGCATGGCCCTTGTCACATCTTAGTTTTTCAACTATGCTTGTGAACTATTAGATATTATATGCAATCATAAACATTAAATAAAAAAGTATAAAAATGATTGACCTAATTAAGGAAGAAACTGAACAAATACCAGATTTATCTCTAAAAGGGAAAAAAAAAACTCAGATCTGAAACAGAAATACCTGATTTAGCTGATAAATTCTGGAGATGTGGAAATGTTATATTTCCTCTTTTATCATGCTTTGAGTAAGAAAAATGATAGTCAATATAATGGTAAAACTAGGTATTAGAAAAGGCAGCTAGCTCTCAGGAATAACCTTCAATAATCAAGACTGATTATAGGTTCAGACCTGTGGTTAGCAGACTAAGACACTGCTCACATGTGGGTGACGTAGAGGGTCCTGAAAGAAAGATCCATTAACTGTAAATTAAACTGTAGCCAGCACATGACCTGAAATACACATCACTAGTGTCTTGTTAGGCTAAAGCATTGACTCCAGGCATTTGCAATTTTAAATCCCAATGCATTAAATGAAAAAAATTAAATTTGTATTAACAATTATGTTAAAAAGCAAAAATTATGATGAGAATGACAAAAAATAAATATTTATATAGAAATAAATCTTATGTGTGGTTGTCTAAGTGCCAAAGGATTCCTGGAAGGGTGACATGATTATTAAGATTCATTATATACAGCAACATTCTTTGTTCTATGAGAATATCAAGAAGAGTAAAGAGTAGGGATCTCAGTGAAAAGAGAAATTGGAGGGGGGAAAGGTTTTACATGGAGGGTATTAGGAAAGTTATAAGTCTTTTGATCTATGTTCTTAATGTAAGAATAATTCTACATAGGATGCCTAAAGGAGAAGAACCTGGCTAGTCAATGTGTGAAAAGATGAGGAAGGGAGATCACTAAAAAGAAGGAAAAGAGAATCTTTCAGCCAAGATAGCTGCCTGAAAGGAGACAGAAAGATGAGCTTCTCAACAGCTTCATTAGCATAAAAATAAAATGGCAACAGAACGAATAATGATTAATACCATGTGAAACTACAATAAGCAACTACTGATGCCCCAGGAAAGTCAGTGAAAAAGTCACAAAGAACAGTCAAAGAAGTTACCAGCAAAGAAAGCACCAGTGCTGGCAGCATCTCAGAATAACCAGATTATCCAGAAAAATGTGTATTATAAAAGACTGAGTCTGGAGAAAAAAAGGAAGGAACACAGGGGCCCTCTGAGAAAATTCCACCCCTCAGTGGATAAACAACAATAAGCCTACTATTGGCATACAAACTCCCAATTTCTGGGAAAAAAAAAAACTAAACAAAACAAAACAACTTAGAGAAAATGGAAAGCAGTCTGGTTATAGGTCAACATTTCGCAACAGATATCATATGGAGGAAGGGAATAATTGATAGATTGTCATGCTAGAAGTCAGTAGGACTCATTTTCTTGAATTCAAATCTAGTCTGTGATACTTAGTTGTGTGACATACAGGCAAATCACTTAACCCTTTCTGCCTCCGTTTCCTCATCTGTAAAACAAGATGGAGAAGACAATGGCAAACCACTTCTACATCTTTATCAAACATACACACATACACACACACATATACAAAAAGAATTGTACTCTGGAAGAGTTGGACACAACTGAAAACAATTGAACAATGACAAATGTTGGAGGAACTATGGAGGAAAAAGGTACATTAACGCACAGGTGATGGAGATTGGAATTGGTGCCATTATGTAAAGGAATGTGAAACTATGCCACACAAATCAATGTTGTGCAAGCTCTTTGACACAGAGATTCACAACTAGGCCTATATCAGAAAAAAAAAAGAGAGAAGTGATTAATATGCATAAAATTTATATCAGAGACTTTTTTCTTTTTACTTAAAAAATAATTAATATTTTATTTTTCCCCAAATGCAGGCAGAAAAATGTCAACATTCTTTTTTAAAATTTTTGAGTTTCAAATTCTCTTCTTTCCTTCCTTCCCTCCCCACTTTCATTGAGAACATAAGCAATTTTATATAGATTATACATGGGCAGCCATGCAAAATATTTCCAAGTTAGTCATGTGGTGAAAGACAAAAAAGAAGAAAAATAAAGAAAGGTGTTTTTTGTTTTTTTTTTAAGTATGCTTTAATGTCCATTTAGACTACACCAGTTCTTTCTCTGGAGATGGTTAGCATCTTTCATCACAAGTCTATGGAATTGTTTTAGATCATTGTGTTGCTGAGAAAAGCTGTCATTCAGACTTGATCATCATATAATGTTGCTATTATTGTATATGATGCTCTCTTGATTCTGTTCATTTCACTTTGTATCAGTTCATGTGAGTCTTCCCAGCTTTTTTTTTTTGTGAACATCCTGTTCATCATTTCTTATAATATTATAGTATTCCATCACAATCATACACAACAACTTGTTCAACCATTCCCCAGTTCATGGACATCCCCTCAATTTCCCATTCTTTGTCACCACTAAAAGCACTGCTATGATTACTTTTGTACTTATAGGCCATTTTCTTTCTTTTTTTATCGTTTTTAGATATAAACCTTGTAGTGGTATTGCTTGGTCAAAGGAAATACATGGTTTTATAGCCCTTTGGGTATAATTCCAAATTGCTCTCCAGAATGGTGGAATAAGTATACAACTTCACCAATAGTAAATTAGTGTTTTAATTTCCCCACATCATCTCCAACATTTGTCATTTTCCTTTTCTATCGTATTAGCCAATCTGATAGGTGTGGGGTGGTAGCTCAGAGTTGTTTGAATTTGTATTTCTCTAATCAATAATGATTTAGAGGATTTTTTCATATGACTATAGATAGCTTTGATTACTTCATCTAAAAACTTACCATTCATATTCTGTGACCATTTGTCAGCTGAGGAATGGCTCTTATTTCTATAAATTTGACGCAGCTCTCTGTATATTGAGAAAAGAAGTCATTATCAGATGAACTTGCTGTAAAAAACATTTTAACAAGTATGATTACTATGAATTTCCCTCCATCCTATTTTCCCGTTTATTCTCTCTCTCTCTCTCTCTCTCTCTCTCTCTCTCTCTCTCTCTCTTTCTGTTTCTCTCTCTCTGTCTCTCTCTACCCTGTCACGTCCCAAGTGTTTTGCCTCTGACTTTTACCTCCCCCAATCTCCCCTATATCCACTTCCCCTCCCCCATTCCTTTCTCCTCCATAGGGTAAGATATATTTTTATGTCATTTAAGTATGTATGTTATTCTCTCTTTGAGCCAAATCAGATGAGTGTAAAGTTGATGGGCTCCCTTTCCTTTTCTCTTGTCTACCCATCCATTATAAAACTCTTTTGTGCCTCTTGTACATCAGACAATTTACCCCATTCTACCTCTCCCTTTCCCTTTCTCCCAGTGCATTCTTCTTTCTCACCTCTTAATTTTATGTTTTAAGATAATCATTCCATCATAGTCAACTCAAACTTGTGTTTTCTATCTATGTTTGCTCCTAAACTGCCCCAATAATGAAAATTTTTAGTAGTTACAAGGACCATTTTCCTATATAGATATGTAACAATTGAATCTCTTATGATTTCTCTTTCCTGTTTACCTTTTCTTAAGTTTTATATGTGAAAGTCCAATTTTCTTTTCAACTCTTGTCTTTTCATCAGGAATGCTTGAAAATCCTCTATTTCATTGAATATCCCTTTTCTCCCCTGAAGTATTGTACTTAGTTTTGCTTGGTAGGGGATTTTTGTAATCTTAGCTCTTTTGCCTTCTGGAATATCATATTCCAAGGCCTCTTATTCTTTAATGTAGAAACTGCTAAATCTTGTATTATCTTGGTCCATGATATTTTAATTGTTTTTGACTGCTTGCATTATATTCTTGGAGAGGTAGGAGAAGGCTAAATTGTGAAGTATTTAAAAGTTCATGAGATTTTGTCTTTGGTCCTAGATACAAAAGGAATACATCAGAGTTTATTAAATGGAAGTAGGGATAACATATTCAGACTTTTGTTCTGGGATAATCACTGATTTCAAAGAATAAGTATCTTAAAAGATGGTAGTAAACCTTATTCAAGTAATAGACTCCTTGAAAACTATAATAGATTAAACAGAAATCAATGATTCAATGAGAAAGAATTATAGAATACAATGCTAAATATCTGATATTAAAAAAAATATGTGGATAATAGGGCAAGATGAGATAATTTAACCAAAGGTTGGACTCCCTGAAAACTATATATTTTTTGGCTTTTTGGAGGGGGTAAGGCAGGAAAATTGGGCTTAAGTGACTTGCCCAAGGTCACACAGCTACTTTTTATATTGTGTCAGGCAGGATTTGAACTCAGGTCCTCTTGACTACAGGGCTAGTACTCTATTCACTGGATCACCTAGCCACTCCCATGAAAACTATTAAAGAAACAAATCCTGACCATTATTTTCAAAGAATCTTAAGGGAAAATTGAATAGATTTATTAGACCAGAAGACAAAATGAAATACAAAGAACTAATCAGTCACCTACTAAAAGAATTCCTCAAAATAAAAGTATAAGGAATGCCATATTCACAATCCAGAGATTCCACATCAAAGAAAAAATATTACAAACATGCAGAAAGGAGTTCAAGTCCCAAGGAGCCATAATCAGGATACATAAGGCCTGAAAACTTCTAAGTGGGAAGAGCTTAGAATATAATATTACAAAAGTCAAAAGATATGGGCTTAACTTTCCTCCACAAAAAAAGACAGAGTATCATCTCAGAGCAGCAGAAATAAACACTGAGTAAAGTAGATGTTCTCCTAACACAATTTGAGAAGACCCTAGGGAAGACCTGACCTCCAGGGGCTGAGGTTTGGCCTGAGAAAAGTGCAAACACCTCCAGGTCAGCTGTGCAGAATCAAGTAACAACAAGTCATTGGGGCAGCTGGGTTGAGAGGCAGCCTAAGCCTTAGATAGTTTCATCTTGCTGACAGTGTGAGGATCTGATGACTGAGAAGGAAAAGATTGAAGGACCTTCCACTGTTGAAGTACTGTGCTGACCAGATGCATCTGGGGCTGTGACTGCAGGGAGAAGGAGCTAGCACACATCTGGTGAGTGCAGTAGTGAGGGGCAGGGACCTTGTTGTCTGTGGGTACTCGCAGGATAGCAGAGTCCCTGATGTCAGTTCTAGGACAGAAAAAAAAAACAAAACAGCTGTTGTTTGAAGCCACTGGAGGGACCATAAGGAGCAAGATCATTTGTTTAGACAATGTGGCTGGGGGCCATAGTTATGACTTAGGAGTGGAGAGAAGAACCCAGGGTCAGGCCTGGAGACAGAACTCAAAAAATAACAGTAGGAAGGACCTGAGGCTTGGGACATCATTTTTCATACCTCAAGACTACAATTTGATTAAACTAGTGGACAATAAAAACAAAATTTTAAAAAATGAGTAAGCAAAGTAGAAAGAAGCCAATCATATATGGTTCCTATGATGATAAAGAAGATCTGGGTTATTATACAGAGGAAGATTAATAGAGCTTTAAAAACTATTTCTTTTTCAATGAGTAATGTCAAGTGGTCCCAAGCACAAAAAGAATTCTTGAAAGAACTTGAGAAGGACTTTAAAAACCAAATAAGAGAGATCAATGAAAAAATAGAAACAAAATAAGAGTAGTCCAAGAAAATCTAGACAATTATGAAAAGAAAGTCAACCAACTGGAAACAGAGAATCAAAAACTTGAGAAAAAAAAAATTACTTGAAAACTTGAATTGAGCAAGAGGAAGCTAATGATGTTCTAAGACACCAAGAAATCATAAAACAAAATCAAAAGAATGAAAAGAAAGAAGGGAAAGTGAAAGATCTCACCAGAAAAACAAAAACAACTGATCTGGGAAACAGATCAAGTAGAAACAATATGACTAGTCAGAGTACCTGAAAATTATGATAGAAAAGAATCTTGATGCAATATTACAAGAAATTATCAAAGAAAATTGGCCCAAAGTTCTAGAATAAGAAGGCAAAGTGGAAATAGGAAAAACTCCACCGATCACCACCTGAAAGACATCCCAGGAGGAAAACTTATAGGAGGAATATTATAGCCAAGTTTCAAAAGTCCAAAGTTAAGGAGAACATATTGGAAGCAACAAGAAAAAAAATATCATGGAACCACAATAAGGATTACACAAGACCTACAAGTTACTATGTTGTAATACTACAGGTCTTGGAATACCATATTCCATAGAGCAAAAGACCTGAGCTTACAATCAAGGGTAACTTAATCCAGTAAAGTTATGTATAATTCTGAATGGTGAAAAAAAAGGGATATTTAACAAACTCAAAGACTTTAGTATTTTTGGGACAAAAACTTCAGAACCTAAGGGAAAATTTGACATGTAAGACCCAAGAGAAATATAAGGTAAACATTAATGAACAGTTATAAGGAACTCAATAAGGTCAAATGTTTACTTTCTATATATGAAAATATTAGCAGTTCTCTTGTGGTTGTCATTATTATTTGGCTAGTTTGAAAGACGGGTGTGGGCTAAGCTGAGTATGATTGGGTGATTCTAAAAATATAAAACTGTAGGGAGGGATAAAAAGGAGGAATTATACAAATGAGGCATGAAAGGAAAAATACAGAAGAAGCTGGTAGGGGGAATGGTGGGTAGTGCTGGAATCTTACTCTCATCAGAAATGGGGTAAAGAGGGAGTAACATATATATATATCTAGAAGGTTATAAAAGTCTTCTAAATACAAATAGAAATAAGAAAGCAAAGGGATAAGGTGGGGGGAGAGGATATGGAAGGGACTCTTAGAGGGGTGGGTAGGTTAAGGAAAATGAGGGCAAGGTCCTGGGGAGAAGTAAAGCAGAGGAATGAGAAGGGATAGGGTAAATAGAGTGAGAAGGATAATGAGGAAAAATAGTAAATGGAGCTTAGAATATTACTAGGATGAATTTACACATAAATTGGAACCAGCAGATTAAAAATCTGAATTCAACAATATGTTGCTTTCAGAAAAGATTACAAAAATGAGAGATGTACACAAAGATAAAATAAAGGGCAGGAGTAGGATTTAATATGTAAAAACAAAAAAAAAAGGCAGAATAATAACCGTGATCTCAGACAAAGTTAAAGTTAAAATAGATCTAATCAAAACTGAAAAATAGAGAAATTACATTATGTGTCAGCAATATTATTCAATATTGTTTTAGACCATTTACAATACCTGGACAGTATTAAGTACCTGAACATATACTTGCCAAAACAGACACAGGAACTATATGAACATAAACATAAACCTCTTTTTATCCAAATAAACTTAGATCTACGCAATTCGAGTAGTATACACAGTTAAGAGCATTGTTGAAGTATAAAAAGGATAGTTTTGATTACTTTAAATTAAAATTTTCTTGTAAAAATAAAACCTTTGTAACTATGAACAGAATGAATGCAGAAAATTGAGGGGGGGAGATTTCATAGACAATATCTCAGATAGGATAATTGGTTTGGAGTATTGCTGTGGTATAGGAAATGATGAACTGGTTGATTTAGAAAAACATGGAAAGACATGGACATATGAAGGAAAATGCTATCTACCTGCACAGAAAAAGATGATAGGAAATAAGCCTAGTACTTTCTTACATTTATATGTATGTGTGTCTATATGTGTGTGTGCATGCATGTATGTTCATAGATATTTGTGTATATATATGCATATATGCATATGTGTGCATGTGTGTATATGTATGTACACACATATATGTATGTATTTCCATGCTTAATTGAATTCTTATGGGAGTGTAGGAAAGAGAAAATAAAGTGAAAAATGCATAGCAGAGAACAAAATTAAACCAACAATGAAGCAAAGAAAGCTGATCAGCTTTGAAAACAATGTGTAGCATTTATTATATGGGTTTCCCTGAAGTGGAAACATTGTTTTATATTGAATCCTCTCTTATGGTCTGCTACCTACATGGAATTGTACATTTTCTCATTTTGCATTTAAATTTTAAAAAATTAAATTACCAAAAATACCAAAGAAAAAACTAAATGCAATATGAAAAAAAAAAGATATGGGCTTATAACCAAGTATAATTTACCTGAAAAGTTGAATATAATCTGAAATATCTTTAAAAGATGAGGCATTTCAAATATTCCTCATGAAAGACTAGAGCTTAGTTGGAACTTTGGAATACAAACAGAAGGGTAAAGCAAAACTTAGAAAGATAAAGTTATTTAAGCACTTCGAAGTGACTATATGATGATGCTCGGCTGCTATTATAATAGAAGAGAAGAAATAAATGTCCTTTGAGAACCTTAAAATCTCTATTTGAAGAAGTTAAATGGGAAAACAAAATCTATGGGATGAATTAGGGATGTTTTGAGGATTTTAAGAGGAGTAAAAGAAGTGAAGATAAAAGGAAAAACCGATGTAGAAAGATGTGAGTAGAACTTGCTACTTTTTCACGTTTAGGGTACATTAGAAAAGACCAATATGGAATAAAGAGTTATAGGAACAAGCATCATATGATCCAGATGTTTATCTGAAGCAGAGAAAATGGAATTTTCCAGACAGGAAGAGAAAGAGAGAGAGAGAGAGAGAAAGAGAGAGAGAGAGAGACAGAGACAGAGACAGAGACAGAGACAGAGACAGAAACAGAGAGAGTTTGCTGTAGTAATACATCAAGCTTAAGAGGGAATTAAGTGACTATAGGGTGAGGGAAATTAAGGTGATGAATAGTATTTGAAAGGGAATAGTCACAAACAAAATTCTTAATCCTGACAAGGAGATTAAAAGAAAAAAAAGAAAGAAAAAGAACTATATTGTAGAGGAAGATGTCCATCAATTTTGTAATGACTGAACAAACTGTGGCATATGAAAGTAATGGGATATTATATTTAATACATTAAGATATAGAAAGTGCATTACTCACAACAAATCTCTGAAGTAAATATGACAAGTATTTTCCCTCTGTTTTATAGATGAGGAAGCTGAGTCTCTGAAAGATGAACCCCATATTCCCATAACTAACAGTAGCTCAGATTAAACTTCATACCTTCTTCCTTTGGACCCAGTTATTAGCCCACAATGCTTCATTCCTCTGGGTCTCAGTTTCCGTACCTGAAACCTAGGAAGTTGGACTAGCTGGTCCTTTCTTGCTCCTAAGCCCTATGATTCTATGATGGTATATGTGTTGGCATGTGCATTTGTATGGACATGAATACATCAAATGAGAGAGTATTCCTCCTTAATGCACTGCTGCAGAAATCTCAGAAATCTCAGCTAGAAATGTATGATTTAGCATCTTAAGCCAACAAGCCCATATTTTGCCCATTATATTAGACCTTGATAGGACAACTCTAGGGGGTGTGGTCATCACGAGGTAATCACACCCCTGTGTATTAGATTCACAGCTGCATCTCAAAGCTCCTAATCCTCCAGAGGTGTGATTATCTGCTGTCATGCTTTAATTCTTAATTAAAACAAGAAACAGCACTCAAATTGGATTGGTGAGTGGATTATGCCCTTTCTTGGAGAGGACAAGGGTGTGTGGGCTTCCTGAGAGCTTAAATGCAGAAGCTTGTGGGAACTCACTCCATAGTTGAGAGCTTACAACACAAATGAACTAGATCATAAAGAGAGCCAGCTCTGCTCACCTCCCACACTGGAAAAATTGCTCAGACCACTAAAAATCAGTGGCCCAGAAATCTCTAATGGCTCATTGTTGCAGAGTGCCACTTTGGGGCATTTTCAGGTTCATAACATTTTACCCTTTAACGCAAAATTGTGAACTGTGTTCTCATTAGCAGGTTTCTGCTGAGAGTAAAAGCAAATGGATTGATTCTTGTCATGTTTATTGTAGAAAATTAGCATGACCGCATGCTAGGTTTAACACACTGTGGCCCACAATGTAATTAAAAAAGTAATTTTAAACCACAGTGCAATATTAATATTAAAATTGTTGCAAGGACAGTTGTGCAATTAGCATAAGTTAATGAGAAGTATTAGTGATTTTTATTTTATGTCCCTTTTAAACAAATATTAACCTGATTTAAGTTCCCTTTTAAAGGTTACATTTACAAAGAACTTCCAAGCAATTTAACTACAATGAATTTCAACAAGGCAGCTTCCTGTCTGTGGTGCCTACCTATTTTTAAATTTTATGAGGCTGTTCAGGCAGAGTTTTGTAGCAGTTAAGATGAAAGTCAGGATGTATGGCATACTTTAAAAGAAAAAAAAAAGAGGAGAAGGAAGAGGAAGAAGAATAAAGGAAAATAATCAATTTGGTATCAAATTTATTCCAAAGCAGAGAAGTGCATTTTTTTTCTGATTGTGGAAAAAGACATGCAGAGAGGTCAAAGGTCAAGCAAAGAGGAGACAGTATTGTGTAGAAACTGTCACGCATCACCACCTATTTTGACATGCACAGGGCCGTTTGTTGTCTGTTGAACATGCAAATTAAGTGCCTGCTGTCATAGCCAGCCGATATCTGAAAGTGGAAAATGAGACCACCTGTAACCAGTGAATGGAGTGATGGACAAGCATTCAGAGCTCGTCATTTCCAACGCCATTCACACCACCTCCGAATTGCATATGACATGTAAAAATCTTTTCTTAATATTCACAACCGGGAAGTTTGGGGAATTATGGAGGCTTCAACTGCTGCATCTAATGGGTTCTCCAAGCAGACAGCTGTGACTGTGAGCTGGCTTGATAATTAGGTGTCCAGGAAGATTTTATGCTACGAATCAGTTAAAAGGGAGAAAAGAAAAAGAAAATAATGGCAAGCAAAACTCGCTGGGATGGAAATCATATTAACCCTTGGGTGTCTTTCTTTACGAAGGGGTTGTAAGCTT
The DNA here is from genome assembly GCA_028646515.1 of Pseudochirops corinnae. Classification (NCBI taxonomy): domain Eukaryota; kingdom Metazoa; phylum Chordata; class Mammalia; order Diprotodontia; family Pseudocheiridae; genus Pseudochirops; species Pseudochirops corinnae. The sequence goes on from JAQQSV010001913.1 coordinate 17,235, forward strand.
TCTATGAATGAAGATTAGTAAAAACATCTGTGCATGTGCCTATGTGTATGTATTTTATCATCTCCTCTCTCTTTGTGAAGGTTTAATTTATAAACATAGCCTGGAAGGTGGTACTCGTAATACTAGTTAATGCTGTTGAGTTTCCAGGAAAGAACCTTGTACCAGTGACTGTACTACTTTATAAAGTCATCTAGAACATTAGTATTTGTGATATTCTTCTAAACCAATCCATCATATTAAAATTATCAAAAGGTTCATCATCTCATAAGCACACACAGGAGCTGGTGAATATGCTTGGGGAAATCAAAACTCTAAATGCATGCCTGAGGTGCTTTGCAATGTTTTCTCCCAAAGTGTTCATGCTTATTTGTGGCTATGGGGTACCCCAAAAAGTTATCTCTACAGAATGATGGAAATCTATTTCATTAGTTCTTTGCTTGGTTGAAGTATAATTCAAGATAGAAAAGAAAAAAATACATATAAACCCATTGGAAAGGGGTCCATTGGAATTCCCCTGGATATTTTCCTTACTTCTTCCAAAGACAAACTAAACACTATACAAGGCTTAATTGGAGAAAAAAGGAAAAAAAAAATGGCCTGGTCTCTCAACAAATGGCAAAATGGATGCTTCTCTGTAGAGCTCTCCTTTGGAGTCGTAGAGTTCTATGACAGAATGATCTCACTCTCCCAAAAAATTTCATCCCAGGCTCTATCCACTTACTCATATGTCCTCAGTTCCACACAGACCCTCAAGCAGAGCACAAAGAATGCAAAACTAATAAGCTTTTTATCCTGTTGCCCTTCTCTCTGCAAAACAGAGATTAATGTGAGCCTATCTAAGCAAAAGGAAAACAAGGGTAGTGGGGAGCCTTTATACTGCTACTTCCTTTAATTCTTGGATCCAAACTGATACAGAGTAGGCAGTTACCAGTGGAGACATGATTGGAGAAGTTGATTGTGATTCATTCCAAGGCTGTCATCTTTGAGTTCCTAGCTGAAGATGCACAATACTAAATGTTCAACTTATCTTAAAGGTACTTTGGTATTTTCAGGTTAGGAGAAGAAATATATATATATACCAAAGTACTAGGCTTTAATAGAAGTGCATTTAAACCTCATATTAATAGTCTTACTTATAATGTGACAAGGGCAGGAATTCTAGGATACTTAAAATAAAGGATCCTAACAAGTCATTTCACAATGTGAAAACCTAATGTTCATTTTCCTGAATAAACTTTTTATATATGTGAATTATTTTCCCAGACTAACCTAAAGAAAAACAATTATTTAAACACACACTAAATGCATGTATAGCACTAGACTGATGTGGAATCCTGGGAGAAAAGGCCCTGACCTAGAGGAAGCAGAAATAGGTGGAACAGATCAAAGAGCAGGAAAAAATTAGTATTGGAAAAGAGAGAACTTTTTGTTTTCCTCTCCAGAATTTTTAGGTTGGCAATAATGATGTTGGGTATCCTACGACAAATTTCCTGTACTCACTGGTATACCTATCTCTCAGTCTCTAAGCCAAGTCAACAAGCACTTATTAAGTGCCTACTTCAACCAAAAAAAAAAAAATGTGTCAGACATTTTTGTTCTCAGGGAGCTCAAAATATAATGATGAGATGACATGCAAACAGCTATGTATAAACAACATATGAGTGTGATCATTTGGATATAAACACAGAGTGAGGGCACTAGCATTAAAAAGGGTCAGAAAATGCTTCTTGCCAAGGGTGGAATTTTGAGACCTGAAGAAACCATGTAAGGTATTGGGATAAATTCATGAAAATGAACTGAGTCTGAAGATCATGTGTCATATGTGAGGAAGAGCAAGGAGACCTTTATCCCTTGACCTTTCTCTGCTACAGCAATTTACTCAGGCTTATAGTCCTTCCAAGAATATGTCCATGTACATTATTCTTGATGTACCTTCTGACAATTTCAACAAATAGCATTCCTTGAGTGAAGCTGATATCATGTGTTCAGAGATAATCATCCAGATGAAAAATATTTATTTTTGACAATCATTATTTAATTGTCATTTGTCATTTAAATTGTCATTGTCATTTAAAATGACAATCATTTTCACACACAGAAGTTTTTATAAGGTTGTTTTTGTTTTTCTTTTTTCTGTTTTTAATGAGTTTTCATTAATTGAGAAACAGATAAAGAAATTGGAATACATAAATTTAATGAAATATTGTGTCATAGGAAACAACAAATATGATGAATACAGAGTAGCAATGAAATACAGGAACTGTTAAAAACTAAAGGTAGCAAAACCAGGAAAACTATGAGCACAGCACAACAGATAAATGGAAAGAACGATCATAACAGTATTAAAACTCAATGCCGTGAAAGCATAAAAAATAAAGTTTGTTCTCCCGAGAAGAGACTTTACCTTCCCCTTCCTTTGCAGATCTAGCTGGGACCAAAGGTGAGAGTTTTCCATTGATCAATTTTGCTGATTTTTTCTATTTTTATTAAAAAAAATATTTGTTATAAAGGATGGCTATCTAGATGAGTATGGGACTGAAATACAGGGAAATATGCAAGTGATAGAACATCATATCAGAGAAAGAGATTTCTGATAAAAGAATAGGTTTTCACTTAAATGTTATTAGTTATATTTCAGGCAGAGTAGCAAAATAAAATGAAAAATTTTAGATTGGGGAAATAAATACATTTTTGGAAACACCAGCATTTAGAGGTAGAAACGTAAAAAAGATCATTAGACCTGGAGCTAGATGATCAGGGTTCAAATGTAAGGTCTGCTGATTATTATTACTATAAGTTTAGACAACTCATTCATTTTTTTGCTCCATGGTGTCTTGAACCATCAATAAAGATGATGAACCAGAAGTCTTTGAAGTTATCTTCTAGATCTACATCTCCCTGCCTGGGAATCTGCTGTTTTTCATTTTTCACAATTTCCCCCCTTTGCTTCTGAACATAAATTATCTTGCATTCCCTAAGGTTTTTCTCAGATCCATCCTCAGCATCACTAGCTCTCTCAGATGTATCAAAGGTCACATCTCATTAGTTGGGAGCTCTGAAGGTAGAAGGAGAATGAAGAAGGAGTGTGGGGTTATAGGAAGGTGTCAGAAGTTCTCTTTGGAGATAAGAAATGGTAGTGAGTGGGGAATCTATTAATGAAAGTTTTAGGGGAAAGGGGGGCCCCCTCAGCAATAGGAATAATGATGGCAAGGGAAAAGTGTGTGGGATAAGGAATAGCCATTGATAAGTACAGATCACCCATAAATTCTAAGTATATTTCAGGATATTTTTGCCTGGAGAAAATACATCTGGAAACATAAATAATGTTCGCATCTAAATAGTGGTGATGCGTATGTGGTTTGGGCTAGAATCAAGCACTGATGATGCTAAGCATTTAGTGAAACAGGACTAGACAAGACATTTTTGTAGGTTCCATGTGATTAACAGTAGAAAATGTCCTAACATGGAGAGAGGCTTCAAGACAGCAGTGGTTCCTGTGGTACAGTGCTATTCCTCATTTTCTATATTACTGTTCTTTTTTTTCAGCCATCTATTAAACCCTACTATGATAGCTCATCATAGTATAAAGGTAACCCTGGTAGCCAGGTGGCACAGTGGATAGAGTTGGTGGTCTTGGAATCAGGAAAAGCCATCTTTATGAGTTCAAATCTGACCTCAGACACTACTAGCTGTGTGACCCTGGGAAAGTCATTTAATCCTGTTTGCTTTAGTTTCCTCATCTGTAAAGTGAGCTGGAGAAGGAAATGGAAAACCACTCCAGTATCTTTACCAAGAAAAGCCAAAAATGGGGTCATGAAGAGTCAGACATGACTGAAACAAGTCAACAACAACAACAACCCTGGATTATGGAAGGCAATTCAAGTAGAATATGAGTTCTGACTGGCCCCATTAAATAGGAAAAGCTTCAGTTAAGGATTTGGTCTGGGGACGGTTTGTATGACCATCATCTGGAGACTAGGTGACATTGGTATGTCCCATTGTGATACTGTTCGA